>JXSR01S074419.1:32999-43090 GCA_000969725.1 Ophiothrix spiculata | reverse complement strand
CATAGGCGTATGTACGAGTGAACAAAATGAAATTGACATGATGTTCCTGACTAGAAACTTGTGTATTCATGTTCAAATATTCAATTGGATTATTGCCTAAGACATTTGATGGTTTATTTATAAAGAGGTCAGATATTCATGACTAACATACAAGATGGAGTAACGATTTCAATCACACAAGAAATAAAAAGGTATCGGGTGATCAAGCTATCAGAACTGCTGGTCCACTTCTATGGAACTCACTTGGTGAGGATTTGAAATGTGCAAAATCAGTTGAACATTTTCGTAGATAGTTGAAATCTTTTTTATTTTCAGCGTATAATGGTAAATGATGTTAATTCTTATCATATTTATTCCATTAATTATTGTATTGTTGGTATCCTGAAATCCTACTCTTTGTAACTTTTTGCAAGTTATTTTTTCAAAACGAATGGTAATGTTCTGGCCTTATATGCCTTTTAACCACTTCCTCTATAATTGTCTATCTTTATATCATATTGTTCTTTTATTGTGTATAATATAATCAATGATGATTATGGAAAAAATAAACCTGAACTTGAACCTGAACCAGGTTCAGTTCAAGTCATTTAACCTTCAAACTTACACTGATAATATTCTAAATAATTCCTAAACAAGTTTCCTGATGTGTCAGCTAGTTGTGGTACTAAACCCGATACAGGAAAAAGTCAGCAGATTTCCTTGTCCAATTGTTTTGCTGCGACGTGTAAAACCCTGGTCACTGCTTTGCAAAGGCGTAGCCATAAAAGTAAGGGGCGCACCATTAGATTTCCAGGGGGGAGCAGGAAGTTTTTAGAAAAAAGAATTCCCCCTCCACGGGCAGAAGGGGAAAAAAATTCACCCCTGAACATGGGATAGGGGAAAAAACAGTAATTTCACAGAAAAAAAATTCGCTCCCGAACGGGACGCGGAAAAAAAAAATTCCACCCGAACCCAACTGCCTGCTCCCCCTTGGAAATCTAATGGTGCGTACCTAATGATTATCTGCTTTGCAGTGGCGTAGCCAGCATAGGGCAAGGGGGGGGGGGGGGCAGACTGCCCCTGACAAAAACATCGAGCGGGAAATCGGGACAGCGAGCGGGATCAAGCGGAATTATTTTTTCTTATCAGTTCTTAAAATCGACTTGAATTGATTTTGGGTGTACGAAAATGGAATTTGTTGCCGGGAAAAATCGGGAAGAAATGTGCAAACGCCGGGGGGAAATCAGAAAAAATCGGGACGAAATGTTGTGTAAACATGAATAGACCAATTTTAAATCTTACATGGACTGGATGTCGCAATGAAAAGGAAGTACGATTTACAAATATGCAAATTTTAAAAAAATGATGACAATGATTTATACCTAATTTGAACTTCAGTAACTTTTGTGAAATCCGATGACAAGCAATTTCAGCATTTACATTATTGTTTAATACAATTGCTGTTCATATCATTGTATGCATCCTCCATGAGTAGATAGCAGTATCAGAAGGGACACTTGCAGATTATCGTAAGTTTATACATGTATTGCATTACTGATTAACCGTGCTTAGATGATAGTAATAGTATAAGTTTATAGTTTCAAAATTTCCTTTACTTTATGCATTGCTATATGATACATACAGTTACGTAGTAACTCTTTCTTTTTCTTCTTCTTCTTCTTCTTCTTCTTCTTCTTCTTCTTCTTCTTCTTCTTCTTCTTCTTCACTCTTAACTTTGTTTTACTCTTTTGGAGTAAAAAAGGGAACCACCCTACATGTTGAGTAACAAATTGAGCCAACGTTTACTCAAGTTGAGCAACTTGAGAAATTTTTTACTCAACTTCAGTAAACTTTTGCTCAATTTTGTTGAGTGGTTCCCTTTTTTACTCCATAACTTTAAGACTCTTCTTCTTCTTCTTCTTCTTCTTCTTCTTTCTTCTTCTTTCTTCTTTTTTCTTTCTTCTTCAAGATAGGTTAGATATGGAAAAGAGAAAATAGCATTGGGCTCATTCCAAAGTAACGTTTGTGACCGAAAATTGGAAAATTTTCATTTTTAAATGGCCACAGAACCTAGCAAAAACATTATATCAACGGGTTTTTGTTGAAAATGGTGCTCACTGGTGGGGTCAAGACATGTAAATGTTTGAAAATTAAATAAATTGCCAAAATCCTGAGTAAAGTCCATTTAACGTTCGGTAATGTTTGTGACCGCACACGGAAATGGTGTTTTACTCCTAATGACTTCCAAGTACAATTTCTCTAAAATATCAACGATTTTTTTTTATTGAGCCTTACACCGATTATGGGAAACATATTTACAAATATTTCATAAACATTACAGAACATTATATCGTCAGGATTTATTTTGATGCATTGTTTTGTGTTGTAACGTTTGGTAACGTTTGTGACATTTTGGTGTAACTTTTTGGTAACGTTTGTGACATTTTTGAAATAAAACATGTGCTCATTCATGCACGGATAGACAATCTTTACCATTTCTGATTGGAAAATACTTCTCATGTACCAAGTAACAAATGTATGACTGAAAAACATGTTAAGAATAAAAAAGCTGATTTTTTGCTTGAAATCAAAAAAGGGTTAGTTTCCACTGGAATGAGCCATTGGAAAAGGAAAAACAATTAAGTATAAATAAAAGCAAAAATTTATTTGGAAAAAGAAATTAGATAAGGGCTCATCAGGCTTTACTCAGTCAAATTATTCTACTACCAAAACATTGGTACCACAATTTCAGGAAACTGATGTTAATAAAATAATGTTTGTTACATTTTTAAAAGATAGCTGACAGTCTCAAGTGACAACAGAGTATTGGACAATATTGCTTCCCCGACCAGTGACAGTGGTCGGGGAAGGCTTAAGCCTTGCTAACTAAGGCACGGTTTCCAATTCATGACGAAAGCTTTTGAGTCATACGAAAGGGCTTGACGCGTTATCTTGCATCATGATGCAGAAAAATGTTGAGTCATGATTCAAAGATGGATGTAGTAAAGTGTATTGAATGATACAGAAAAAATGCGTCAGGGCCTCTATCATTATAATGCCTACTTCAAAGGAACTAGTTACGCGTTTCTTCAAATATTTTGGCGCCATGACTCAAAATACATTTCGTCATGATTCTTGTGTCAAACCTTTCCGAATGTCGGAAGACATTCCGTCATGAATTGGGAACAATGCCTAAATAAGGGCAATTTTAGTGCTTCAAACAAATCTTCCGTAAATTGTCAAAGATTTGGAAACCATTTGGATAAATTTGCAATCTTTCTGGCTGAACTTTTAACATACTATATATATTAAAAATAACGACGACATATGCATTTTATGTTCCATGTACTAGCAACAAGAAGTACAAGCATGGCTACAAACATTTTCAAGTATTTAAGCGACGACATAAAGAGATTGGAACTATCGGAAGTTTTAGATTGGGTAAAACATGCAGCCAAATTTCTTATTGGAACCAACGACCTTGCCACCAAGGACGTGTACTATGCGTTAGAATTCATGCAAGAGGTTCGCCATGTCGACAAGGAAGTTGCTAATGAAGCACATAAGAACGGACTAGCTGAAAATTTTGTGAGAGTTGTGCGATCTTTGGAAAGCACGATCACTTCTGATAAAAATACACAAGCGTCCGAGAATCTTTACATGTTTGTGTTGGTTTTCGGTAATTATGCTGACAAATGCCCTGAACTTGGAATTGATTTTGCTAAACATGGAGGAGTTAAGTGTGTCATAGAACTGATGGAGAAGATAAACCAGGAGGACCATAACAAGCGTACGTTGTTATCACGACTAGTAATGTGCCTGTATAACGGTGTCCGACATGATGAATGTGCTGTGAATCGGTCAGTATATCGTGCAGCTGTTGCAAATGAAGTTCTGAAAAAGCTCCTTACTTCATTTCAAATAATAGTACCATTGTTAAGTTTATCGTTTATCATAAACGAAAAAGAAAGTGAAATTCTTGGTAGGCATCATGAAGCTGTCGAATATGTACTAGACATGTTAAGGGAAGCTTCATTTTCAGCAAATCGTGTGGCAGTAGACATTTCGGTGGATGGTAACGACACAGCGTACTCACGGACTGAAATAGCTAACGGTCTGTCGCAGTTGGTTGTGAATGATGCAAATAAGAAAGTTGTTTTCAAAAACGATGGCATCGAAGTCCTGAATAACATGCTAGCTGATGGATTCAGTTCAGAAGAGCAAATAATAGCTGCAAAATTGTTGTGGAGCTTATCATTTGATGAAGATGTCCGGGAGAGTGACGTCATTAAAGAGAGTATCGAAGGTAAAGAGCGTTGATTGTCTTCTTCTCTTTTTTGTTTTATTTTTTGTTAATTAAAAAGAATAAATAAACATGATAAAAAACACCGCCACAGATAGGAAGCTACGTTAGCTGTATGAAATGTGAAAAAAAAATCGTATTAAATTTCCGTAAAACTTTGGAAGGCACGGTTCCCTATTCACGAAGAAAGCTTTTGAGTCATACGAGAGGGATTGACGCAATTGTCTTGCATCATGTTGCAGAGAAATATTGAGTCATGATTCAAAGATAGCTGTATGTATAATGTATTGAATAATGCAGAAAAAATGCGTCAGGGCCTCTATTATTATAAAGACTACTTCAAAGAAGGTATTTATGCGTTTCTCCCAATATTTTTGCAACATGACTCAACATACATCTCGTCATGGTTCTTGCGTCAAAGCCTTCCAAATGTCGGTAGATATTCCGTCATGAATTGGGAAAAATGCCAAGTAAAAGGTCATCGTCAAAGAAGGTTTGCATATAGTTGTAATAGTTGCAATCATGATCTTCTTTGTAAAACTTAATGTGCATTTTTTCCTAGCGCCTAGCCTTGCTGTTCAATAAAAAATAGTCAGAAAATTGAGATTTTATGCTTATGATAGTTGTAATTTAAAAAGTGCAATAAATTTATCTACATACCAGTATTAAGACTATATCTTTTATCTACAGCATTGAATCATCTGACAAGATCTAGTGACAGACACGTGAGGTCGGTATGTAAAGACACTTTGTGGCAAATCTCAGAAGGTAATTACAGTAAAGACAAGAAGAAATGGAAGCTGCTTGTAGTGGCAGAAAAGACAGCGAGGAAGGCGGTCATATCATGATTAGCTACAACTTGGCCAATCAGCAACTTGCACTTCAGATTCGTGATGAGCTAGTAGCAGCTGGATACACGGTATGGATTTATGATGATGGAATGGGTAGGTATCGTTCTTTACTAAAATATATAATGCAATTGATTAATGAGAATGATGAATGCTTCAATTGAAGGCATAGTATCAGAATGGTTTAATGAACAACCTCCCACTGGTCTCTGCAGGGCCGTAAGAAGGGGGGGGGGGGGGGGCGGCTCGAAATAGAGGGACACTATTTATAGCGGGACAAAAATTCACAAATCGGGAATGTATTTAACTATTTGGCACTCATTTAAAATAAGTCTCTCTGAATTAAATTACTGTCCCGTTGTTAGTTTGAGTAAGCTTGAGATAATTTTAAATTTAAGTAAGATAAATTTAATGTAAAACGCTGAAAAATACATGTATTTCAAGATTTCGAGTCAAAATAAGCCATTTTGCGAGTATTTCCAAACTTTATATCAATTTTTAGCTGAATTAGCCATTTTTTGCGCGTTGCTCGCGCAAAACACAAACAAATTCCATTAGTTTATTTCAACTATTTTCACTCACAAATTATTCCCCTTTTCACCCCTAATTTTGACATTCTTTGTGCCGCCGTTGCCGGTATATATCGGGAAGAAACACGAATTTTGCTCCCTGACTATGCTCTGTAACTCAAGTGGGGTTTTTTTAGTTTCTAAATTCTTAGTTATTTCTGAAATTTATGTCGGTTCAATGAATTGTATCGATTCATAATGATTATTTTTTCTAATATTCTTTTAAATGCAGAACGAGAGAGAGTTCTAATGGCACCGTTTGGGTTTTTTTTTTTTTTTGGTTCGTCGTGGTAACATTAGGTGTTGTGAACATAGGGAGTTTTTTACGACATCATTAAAATGCTTATTACACTGAAATCAAACCAATTACCTAGGCTGGCTTGGTCCAAAGATTCGTCGCTTTTGTTTATAATTAACACCAAAGTAATTTCCTTTTATATCCCATACCATGATAATAAAAATACTGAAGATGATACATTGGTTGCCATGGCAGAAGCCGTTACCAAGTCTTCAGTCGTTCTGTTATGTATGACGCTGCAGTACCATGTCAGCCCAAGATGTCGGTCAGGTAGGAAGTCGTTCTATATATAATGAAGGACCCAAGTATAATGCAAAGCATACCTGGTGGTCAGGAATCCGGTCGTTCGGCCTTGTTCTGCCCACCATTCGAATCAAAACTGTCAGTCATATATTGAAAAAAAATCCAGTGACTCTCGTTCTGTTATGTATGATCTAGCAGTATCATGATAGACCAGATAGGTAGTTCTAGGGATTCTGATTCTGGTTCAGTTCTGTCTAATACCCTCTAATGAGAGTATTAAAATTGTCGGTCATATATTGGGGAAAAAATCCAGTCGTTTAATGTTGGACGGGTTATGTATGACACAGCAGTATCGCACGAGCCAAAGCTGTCCATCATGTAGGGATCCAGTCGTTCTGTTATGTGTGACCCAGTAGTCATCAAAGACAAAGCTGTCGGTCAGATAGGAATCCAATCGTTCTGTTATGTATGACTCAGCAGTATCATGAAAGACCAGATAGGTAGTACTAGGTATTCTGGTCCTGGTTCAGTACCCTCTAATAAGAGTCAACCGGGCAGGTTTTGATGCGCTAGGCAAAAGGTTTGCTATTTTTAAAGTTTCTGCATCAAATGGTCTTTGCTTCTTCGTTTTCAATAGTTGGATAATTCTGGCAGTGTGTTCCAGTTATTCAATGTCTGTATTAGAAATGAGAATTTATAACAATTCTTGTTAGTTTGTAACGAGATGAAGTTTTTCACTTAAGTTGAAGTTTTTCTTGAGGTCCTTTTGACCGGATGCAGGGGTGTGAGCGGAATGGCTAGGTGACCCGCTAAAGTTGGTTAGTCTGTCCAGTTTAGAGGTTTCCAGTTCATGTTCCGCTTACAAATCTTGCAGATCTATTTTATATTGCTTTCCAATTGAATAATTATAGGAATGCCACACTGACCCAAGTCCATGCTTCCCTACTGAGGCCAAAGAAATTATATTTTCCTACAATGATGAATATAATTGACATTCATAATTCAGTACTGGACATTGTTCATCACTTCTTTTTGTATGGGTAAGACCTGTAAGGCGGTGTAGACTTGGGTCAGTGTTGCTCTGCTTTTCTATATTCAATTGCTTGATCTGCTCTTTGGTGTGGAGAATAGTTTAATAGCCTAACACAGTCTTGGGTGACAGTTCTTTCATTTCTGTTGTGCATGAGCATATATTTCTGCTTACAAATCCCAGAGTTTTCTTTGCTTTAGTTGCAATTCTATTTATGTTTATGTCCCAATTCAAGTCATGACTTAAATCTACCTCCAAATATGTATGTGATTCAGTTTCTTGCAAAACATTGACCTATCTTTTAAGCTGTAACACCATTTAACTCTTAAAGAGCCGGGCTCCCCCCCCCCCCCTTCCGCTCTCACAAACCGATTGACGAAAAATCAAGTGTAGGATACTGGTGGATAGCTATGACCCTCGCGAGTCCATTGAAATAGGACCTTGTATGAGGTCACAGTGACGTCATAAGTGACGTCGTGTCAAAAAACGCGAAAATTTCCAAAAATCACCAAAATCATGGTTTTTCGCTATTTTTTCGAGCAAAAGTTGCAAATTTTATCAATAATGTGTATCAACGTATACTTACACATGTTCTTACTCCAAATAAATACAATAAATACAATAAAACATAGTGGAAGTGTATCCTGGAAACAAAAAACACGATTTGTATGTAATTTGCATTGGAAAACAGTTTTTGGTCAGTTTTTCGTTTGACCCAGCATGCCATTGCTCAACGCCACGTCCCAACCCTAGGTTCGAGCTTTACAATATTGGTCTTAAAATGAGCGCAAGGCTTTAAGAAAAAAAGTCAAGAAGTTTCAGTGCGAAAAAATAACAACCGGCGGCGGTATAAAAAAAAATCGGAGGTTGGTTGGCGGATTACGCTCCCCCGGCTCTTTTAGGGTTAAAACAGAGTTGATATAAAGGTTAGGTATATTTCAAAGATGATGTCTAACATTACGTGTTCATCTGGAAGTGATAAAACAAATATTGTGTCGCAATGGCCTCAAAGAATGTTAACGTGCCGACCAATATCGCAACTGCAACAACCTTACTAGTGTCATGTCACCATGTTTTTACAACAGAAGCATCTTATGCGTACAATCAAAAAAAGACCATTATACCATTGCTGCTGGAAGCCGACTATAAACCAGAAGGTTGGATTGATGATCTGATTGGTACAAAACTGAACTATAACTTGTTCTCTGATAAAGAGATTAAGAAGAACATGAGCGAAGTCAAGAAAGCTATCAGCAGGCACTGCAAGTCACAAGGAGGCATCTCCGAGATAGATGGGGGTAAGATTTCTGAACAAGATGCAGTATTCGTTTTACAATACTTGCTAACATTTTAAGTGCCTTATATAGAAATCGTATTTTTCATTTTTTGTTTAATTATACCTCACATTCAATGGTGTATCTACATGGATGGCAAAATTCAACAAAGCTTCCATAACTTAGTTAGGTTTATACTATGACATTCCTTTTTTATTAGAAAATCTAACTTTAATCATCTTTATGTCAACATTGGCAAACCTGGAAGCTCCTAGTTCTGTCTTTCATCGGTAACAACATTCTGCTGCCCGTATTTTATGCTAATTTTTAGCTATAGCTGGAATTTCTTCAGAGTACAATGATCTAAATCTATATATAAGCTAAGGAAACCCGATGTTAAAGCGCATTAAGTAAGTGCATTACTGGGGAAACAAAAGTTTTTACTTTTATTCATAGTTTTAAATGCTAATGGTTTTAAGAATATTTTTTTATGAAACAGCTTGATTTTGTTCACAAGCAATACTGTATTAAAAATAAATTTATTGTTTGTGTGATGGTGTATCCTTTTTACAGAACCAGTAAAGACATCCGCGCTTTCTTGGTCGAATGAGCAAGCACTAGAGTGGTTCGATAAGATTGAACTGTCGCAATTAAAAGATGTGTTGGATTTCTGCGATGGAAGTGATCTGAAGGATATATATGACAAGAGCTGCCGCAATATGGATGGATTTAAGGAAGATTGCAAGAGCAGTTTTAGGTTGAATGATAGTGAAATCTTAAGCTTCATCGCTGATTTGAAGAAAATCTTTAAAAGTGAAGATTATCAATAAATGTTCAATCTTTACCTATAAATGATTAATTGTGTATATATTTCAATATTATTTGACCAGGATAATTATTTTGTTGTCAGATTTGGCTTCCGGTGAGTTTTAGTTAATAGTTGGCGTCAGTACAGGTCTGCGTACTGCGTCATTGTACAAATATTTGTCTTAAAGTTTCCATATACAAGAACATATAGAAAAAATGTTAGACTTGTGTTAACCCTCGTTCACCTATGGGGCCGGGGTGCCCTCTCACGGATTGTCGCCGGTTGCCCCAAAACACAAAGCAAAGTGACCGCAGACATCTAAGTAATTATTTTTACATTCTTCGCGGTCATTTTGAAAAAAAAAAAGGTTGGGGTACAACCTAAAGAGGGCGTAGGGTAAGCCTCTACGTCGTGGATGAGGGGTATCCCCCTAGTAAAGTCGCCATTTTGAAATTATCTGCATGCTACGAAGCTTGAACTTACAGGAGATGTCAAAAATCCAATTTCCTTGATTAATCAGCAAATAATCCGATATTAAAAATTTTATGACCAAATTTTGAAATTATGGTAATTTTTTTGTCAAAAATCAGATTTCTGCGAATTTTTCAGACCTGAAGCCCTTTTTGACATCATAATTACCGATTTTCATGATTTTGGTATCAATGGAAAGAGGAGTCCCTGCTAAATTTCATTTTCACAAGGGGATGGCCACCCCCTCATCCAACCCCCGTTACACTTT
>JXSR01S074418.1:66280-79603 GCA_000969725.1 Ophiothrix spiculata | reverse complement strand
TTGAAAGCGATAGTGACATGTGACCCCTGTAATGACCTTTAATATTTTTGTTTTTCGAAATTTAACCAATTTTAAAATTTTACTCCTGTAATTAATGACTTACCACTCATCAGCAGGGTCCCATGCAACATATTGATATTATATCGTGTTCATATGGTCCATAGATCTCATCTAGATGGGACACATTAAAATAGATTCTCGTTGCAGTTTTACCCCAATTATGGGGGTTTTGCTCCCTAGGTATAGTGTGTATCTCCGTAGATGTGTGTTGTTAAAGGAGTATGGTCCGATTGCCTCAACTTTTTTTCAAACTTTTTGAGATTTTTGTACCAAAATGTTGCTCAAATTTTTCTCATACTCCATGTGAAATGTCATGGTTGAATTATGTTCGGTTTTGGAGATATATATGAAAATGTGTCTAATTGTGATAACCATAATTAATTTAACATAGTAACGTATAGGCGGCTCTGAAATACAAAAATGCACATAACATGTGGTCATCTTTCATTTGACATTGAAAACTAAATTTTGAAAAATCGGACCAGGCTCCTTTAAAGCTCTATATACTCGTGTCTGTTCGATTTTTTTCACCCTGTCGCTTGCGGTCGGAGGGTCTTTTCTTGCTTGCGTTTCCCCTTAATATATGATTGATAAAAGGACAAAAAGCTACAGTTTATCAAAAATAGTTTTATTGGTGGATTATTTACAAATATTTCAACTAATAGTGCATTACGTATAGCTCAAAATGCATTTTTTTTTTGTGATTCAGAGGTAGACTCTTTTACATCATTTTCGCGTCCTACAAAGTTGCTCATCAACGCACATGCCGCTTACACACTCGCAGTGCGTGAGGTCCAAGTGCTCTTGTACAATCCGAAACTTAGTACATTTGCCTTTATAGACAAAACTGAATTAATTCTAGTCAACCAGACATACCTTTGAGCGCAAACCAACGTTGCGACCGCAACCTGCGATTTTCAATTTGGTTGTGAAGAAATTGGATCTTGGTCACTTCCGGTGCTGTTATTGGAAGATGGTGACGTCATACGACAAGGAATGTCCCTCACGATCTTGTCCCAGCCGTGTGATCGCAGGTTGCGGTCGCAACGTTGGTTTGCGCTCAAAGGTATATCTGGTTGACTAATATTGATTTAGTTTTGTCTATCTAACCAATCGCAGATGAATGAGAGTCTACATACACTGTTATACTGTTGGGCAATTTTTTAGCGTTGGTTAAACTATGAACAACCCAATTGTTGGGTAAATAATATTAACCAACTGTTGGTGAAATTTTACCCAATATTTGGGTAATTAGCTAAAACTTTTACCCAACAGTTAGGTAATTAGCCAACATTGTACGCAACGTTGGTAATTATTTACCTAGAAGTTGGGTTGTTCATAGTTGAACCAACGTTGGGTAAATTATTTGCCCAACGTTCTAACAGTGTAGTTTTATATGCCTTTATAAAATCTTGTATATACATTGAGGTAAGTTCGAAAAACATTTAATAAAGCATACTAACTTATTTTGTTGCATATAAAACATTGTGAATTACAGCATATCTTGTGTGGGTTAACCCGTTCTGCAATTTGTTACAGATCGGATTAAACACAATAAGGCCTTTTAACCTCGTTACCTATATTCATGGTACATGTAAAAATATTCGGTATATTACAGTATGCTTGAAGCAGCTTGTCAAGCGGAACCAACCAGAGAAGACCAGATCCTTGAGTTGGTGACGACTGATCTCGGGGGCACCGGCAGGACATTTACATAGCCATGGGCTTTTTTAAATCTAAAATGTGCTAACTTATTCGATATTCCTGAAGAAATAAATGCAATGCATTACCTTGACAACTTTCTCTAATTATCAATAGTTAACGTAAGATTTTTGACAATGCAGCCATTCATTCATAAAGTTTACAATTATTAACTGCCTTAAATCGTCTTATTTCCAACTTTAAATACACGTAGTGAGTTCAACAGTAATTTTACAGATGACTGCTTGCCAAATTTATACTACAATTTAAGAGAAAAATACTTCTAAACGGAAAGTGTTCTTAGATACATCCGCCACTTCCAGTAGTGTCCACCCAAGCCGACAGGTCCATGCCCGGAATATAACGACAGGAATGATAGTCCGTTGGGTAGAAAGCCCTGTCAAAGACATCGTACTGCACCTCTTCGATATGGTCTGCCGACTCACATATAACCTTAGCAAGAGTATGCTTCTTGATCTCCAATAACTGTGCTGGCGTAAATTGGCCAGGACTCTCGTACCAAAACCTACAAGAATGAAAATGAAATACAATTAAATGTTGTAAGAACATGCCCGTACATGTTCAAGTACATGTAAAAGCGAGTACCCGTTGTGTGTTTCGATTAAAATACATAACTTTCCTAATTTTGACATTATTTTTGTGGGAAACACAAGTACATTTGCTAGATTTATTTATCACTTTTCAATAACGAGAATTTTATGTGTAGATTTTGTCCCACAAGAATTCCTTCTGCTATGCGTTACGCAAAAAGGTTATGTTTATTCTATTCATTATGGAGTACCTTAAATTAATCAATCATTACGTTTTTAATGATACGTTGTATAATGTTGTTGTTGAATGATACGCTGTATAATGTTGTAGTAATTGTTTTGGTTATCTTATTTGAATTAACAACGTCCACATGTGTTGGATTTGTAACATTTTGATTTACGTTGAACTCGTTTACGCAGATTGCGGTTTAAGGAAAATTTTACACAATATTAATGATTCCTATTATTTTGTATTTTTGTTTGCTTTTCATACCTGTCTCCATTTCTCACACGTTTGAACTGTTCTGCAATCAAGCATGTAAAGGTTGGTCCCACCAAGCTGTCATACCACGGATCTTCAACAAGACCTGCCACCCACAGATCCATGTTACCCGGATGTCCATACAACTCTTCAAGTTTTTCTCTCACTTTAGGGTCTGAAATTGTGCCAGCCAAATCATCAAATGTATTGACAACGGGGAGATGACAAAAACTACGCCAAGCGTTGTACCCAGCCAAGCCGTGATCCCTACCGCGCTGGATGTTAAGAGTAGACAAGTCCAAGGCCACATCTCTTGTAAGAGCAAAGAGGTTCTCTGTCAATTCATCGGTCATGACTTCTGTTGATCTGATATCTTTCAAAGGCAACCCAAAGAAACCACGAAGAATTGGGTCAATGCCGCCTTCGTTAACAATCTTTGACGGATTAAATGCCGTCTGGTGGAGTTTCAAATTGCCATACGGCGCTTCCATGAAATCAGGGCCGAGTCTGGTTACATTCGGTGGGATCTGTCCATGTCCAAAACGAAACGTAGCAGTGGCAAAACTTATACTCGTTGATGCATCAGTATATTGCTGGTACCCATAGTAGGGCCCGATCAATTTCATTCCTTCACTTCCAATGGTTTTAGGAAGCCAATCGTCAAAGGCAATCTTTTGGTGTAGAGCCCCAACAATTTTTCGCGCCTCTTGGAAAAGAGTTTCGCCATTCCAACTTGGATTGATGCGTCTTAGTTCATCAGCAATGCGGTTATGCTCACGATTCCATATGGTATGGAGTGACGCCAAACCAAGATTTTCATTTGTTCGCGGGTCTCCGGAAAAGAAACAAGGGATGTTACTTGTGTCTTCTCTGGGCCGATTGCAACCGTTAGGAAAGCTATATATATTGAAAGGCAAAAGAGGTTTACTTGGTCCTCCATATGTATTTACGACAACTCCTTCTTTTAAATGTCCGTACTCGTTGGTTAGATCTCTCCTAGTCATAGCTCTGTCGTCAACACTACTATATAAAAGGCTAGCATCAATATACGAAGTTACACCATTAAGCTGTTGCCGTGGTTCTATATCACAAACACGCGTTGATCGTGTTAGCGGTATACATTCACCCGGCTTGAGTCGAGCATCATTCTCCGGAGCTGGTACTGGGAAACAGTATGGAGAACTTTGCATGCAACCAGTAGTACAAAGCGAGTTTGTTTTTTGGATATGATCAACTTCAGCGGTTATGTATTGTCCGTACATCATCAGCATACCGGAATATATCGAACTTTGCGACATCATTTCAGTAGTCACAATTTCCCGAGTTACCGAGCGAGGATTAGGAAGCCGATGGTTAAAGTATGTCTTGTACGGATCCCATCCAACTGGAATGTCTGTTTCGTCTTCATAAATTGATTCAACAATTCTCTTAAACGGGGTATGTGAAGCGCCCCATAGAGGAAATCGTTGATTGTTACAAGTTCCATCGTATGTTCTGTATTTCATTTCACAGTTATTTAGTGTACATTGAGCATGTGACCGAGGTGTGAGGCAAACTTCTACTGCGGGTTCTGTTGGCTGTGGTGGCGGGATTGGTAAATCTGGGAAAACTGGACAATCTTCATTCTCACCAGTGGCTTTCCAGGCGTAAGCGAGATTCATGCTGTGAATTTGATCGCATTGTTCGTAATCTCCAGGATATGTAGCTCTTTCAAAGACATCTTCCTGTACTTCTTGTATATTGTCTGAAGAATCGCAAATAACTCGACTTAGACTGTGTTTCTTTAGCTCAAGTAACTGTGCTGGGGTGAACACTCCATGATTCTCGTACCAAAACCTACAAAAGCAAATGATAAACAAAATTACAAATATGAATTTGTTTGGTTGCAGCAGATATGTAGATGGTTTATTTCTAAGAGATGTGCATTTGTCGGAAAGAATTTAATGTGAACGATCGTTTGAACCCTTGGTCTAGTTCTGAAGAAAATAAAACTGAAAATGAACGCTTGCTCGTTGTCCCAACAGTAAATCGGAGTTGCACAAATCTGCGTGAAAACTGATTGAACCAAGGCAACGGGGCGCACCGTGGGTATAGTGTACTGTTAACTAATTAGAACTTTCTTTCTCATATTGATGGTGTCCTTAAGGCTATCGTACCTCGAGAATATAGTGACGGGGTATTTCATTTATATTGTAAGCATGGTAAGGGTTTAACCAACTTAAATATGACACACAATCACAATTTTTTCTTGAAGAGTGGAGTCTATACAACATACATAAGTGTTGACTATTGATTTCACTCACTCTTTAAAATGTCATAAAACAATTATGTTAAAATATATAACACAGTAACATCTTTTGGTCAAAACCTCAAAATTGTGTGCAGTTCGAGTTATCCAATCATATTTAAATCTCACCGGTTTATGGTTAAAACATGTACTATTGAAATACAAATGTAAAATTGGACTTCCAATGTTGGCAACAGCAATTTTCAGTTGAAAGCACTTGTCCGAAAATTTAGTGCAAAAGGTTTTGTTTCCATTGAATATTTTTTTTTTGGTTACCGTTGGTTTTGTTAGTATTTGACGACCGAGTTATCATTTGTAATTCCTAAATAGAATTGTGAAACAATCTTGCAATATCTGAACAAAATCGAATGATCAAGAACTGCGTTAATATATGACATTACGAAAACAAACGCGTCAACGTTTTTAAAGAAAGAGGTGAAGCCATTTTAAAGTCCCTACATAAACCATACTCAATGCTTATATATAATTAAGAGACTCTACCATTCATGCATACCAAATATTGTGTTAGTTTATCATGTGTAAGTAGACAGAAACGTGCAGTGAACACGACATTCCTTATCTCGTTATTGAAAAAGGTCCATAGCCTTAAGAAGTGATAAAGTATATATTTACCAAGTATACAGCTGTTAGTAAATGTATTCGGCAAAATTGTTGTTGTTTATTTGTTTTTTGTGTGTTTCCATAAATTGAATTGGATATGTATAAATATTTTGTCGAAATTGCGAAATTTAAAAAAAGAATCGGAAGATTAAATATCGATCATTAAATTTTGTAGAGATTTAAGAAAAGTATTCCTTGGCAATCTAAACACCTCACAAAAGATAAGTCGACAGTCAGTCTGATCCCCATAAATCACAGAATGAGCCCTCAAATTCCATCAATATTGACATATATGAAAAATTTGCAATCTCAGCTAAATATTGACTCTAAATTTGACATCAAAACCGTTACCATTCTTTTACACCAGCCGTTTGAAATTTTGATCTCAGTTTCCATTTCCCACATAGGGTAATACACACAATACACAATTAATGGTTCAGCTCAACCCAAACTTAATGCACCGCCTAGAAAAAGTTGTTTACAGCATAACAAAATTCGCGGGGATTTCAATTTCTATTCGTTCTGCATGACCAATAAATGTCAAGTTGAAATGTGAGGAAAATCAATAACCTGCGAAGTGTAAACTTTTCTTCTTGTTGATTTGTTGAAATGGTCAGAAGAAAAGACATAGCAGAGTTGTTGAATACACATCATAATGGCTCTCTCAATTGCAATAAGAGGGAAGATAACGAGGCTTGTATATATCGAAAATTGATAATTTCAAAATTCAAGTTTTAAATGGACGCCATACATCTTACATCAACGTATGTGTTTGCTTCATGAATAAATAAACAGGTGTCTAAGTTTGTAAAACAGTTAAGATTGACACGCATTAGACAACAACATACACGCAATATGAAAACATCGATCATCTATCGATTCCACTAGAAGCATTGTAGTGATGCACTATAACACTGCGGGTATACTCAAAATGTGAGAATTGAAATCCGGCTGGTGTAGAATGATGATAATGATTTTTATGTTACATTTTGGGGTCAAAACTTAGCTGAGATTGCATTTTTTTCATAAATGTCAATATTGATGGAATTTGAGGGCGCATTCTTGGATTTATCGACATCAGACTGACTGTCAACTTATCTTTTGTGAGGTGTTTATATAGAAAATAGGAATACCGATCAACGGTAAACTGAATTTAAGTTTTATTTGCCATACAATATTGGTTCGGAAACGTATGTTAGAGTATTTTGTTTTCCCGCATGACTTACCTGTCACCATCTCTCAAGCGTCTAAATTGCTCCACAATAAGGCAAGTAAATGTTGGTCCCACCAAACTGTCATACCATGGATCCTCAACCAGGCCTGCTACCCACAGATCCATGTTGCCCGGATGTCCATATAATTCTTGCAGTTTTCGTCTCAAATTTGGGTCTGAAATATCATTGGCAAGGTCATCGAAAGAATGCACCGCAGGTAGGTTACAGAATGTGCGCCATTGGTTGTAGAGTGGCAAGCCGTGATCCCTACCACGTTGGATGTTGATAGTAGACAAATCAAGAGCAACGTCTCTTGTAAGAGCAAAAAGCCTTTCAGTCAACTCATCAGTCATGATTTCGCGACTATTTATATCCTTCAGAGGAGTTCCAAACAATCCACGTAGGACAGGATCAACGCTTCCCTCATTTACAAGTCTTGCTGGTGTAAATGCGGTCTCGTGAAGAGGTAAATTCCCGTAAGGAGCTTCTTTAAAATCTGGCCCGAGTCTAAAAACTGTCTCTTGAATCTGTGCATGACCAAAACGGAAGGTAGCTGTTGCAAAACTTATACTGTTTGTCGCGTCAGTTCTAGAATTGTAACCATTATAGCGACCGAGTAGTTCCATTCCTTTTAAACCGACAGTTTTTGGTAGGAAATCTTCAATTGCAACTTTTTGATGTAGAGCGATAACAATTTTCCTAGACTCTTGATACAATGTTTCTCCATTCCATCGAGGATTGATTGTTCTTAATTCATCAGCAATCCTGTTATGATCACGAGCCCATATCGTGTGGAGTGATGCCATGCCAAGATTTTCATTTGATCTTACGTCCCCTGAAAAGAAGCATGGAATGCCACTGGTGTCATCTCGTGGGCGGTTGCAACCATTTGGAAAGCCGTCATTGAAAGGTAGAAGAGGTTTACTCACAATACCATAAGCATTCACTGACGCGCCCATTTTCAAATGTCCATAATCATTATCCAGGTTTCTTCTTTCCAAGGCTCTAGTTTCATCACTGCCATAAATTGTTGATGCGTCTATGTAAGACGTGATAGATATTAGTTGTTGCCGTGGTTCCAAACCGCAAACGCGCGTCGATCTGGTCAATGGTATACAATTCCCAGTTGTTATCCGAGGATCATTCTCAGGAGGCAATACTGGAAAGCAGTATGGAGCACTTTGGGTGCACGCTTCAGTACATAGAGAATTTGTCTTTGGAATATGATCAATATCAGTCGTCAAATACTGTCCGTATGTCATCAATAAACCGGAATAAATTGAACTTTGCGAGAATGATTCGCTGGCCATGACTTCTGTAGTGACTAACCGTGGATTAGGAAGGCGGTATCCCAAATAAGACCTATTAGGATTCCATCCAACGGGTGAGTTGATACCATCTTCGTAGATTGGATGAAGAAGACGTTTAAATGGAATTTGTGACGCGCCCCACAGAGGATAGTCCATATTATTACATGTGCCATCATAAGTGCGGTATTTCTGCTGACATGAATGTTGCATACATATCGCGACTGTTCGTGGAGTGAGACAAACCTCTTCTGGATCTTCAGTAGGTGGAGGTGGAGGTAATGTAATATCTTGAAATACAGGACAGTCCCTTCTACCACTCGTATCTCTCCAAGCCAGGGACAGATCCATGCCGGGGATCTGTGTACATGATTTATAACCATAAGGGAAATTGGCTCTTTCAAAAACGTCATCTTGAATATGTTGAATATCATCACCAGAATTACAAATCACGCGCGCTAGGGTTTGTTTCTTCAATTCACTTAATTGTGAAGCTGTAAATACACCGGTATTTTCATACCAGAATCTGTAATCAAACAAACAGTAATATATATTAATGTCAGACTTCAATATCTATATAAAGCTCTGTCAGACATCATTGTATAGAGGAACACGTACGAATAACGTACAAAAGTTTCACATATTGAACAGGTGCTAAACGGACCACCACCGTATGAATAACGTAATTAAACGTATACATAAAGGCTCTGTCACACATCACGAAACGTACGAACAACGAACTAATAACGTACACTGGTTTGGTCATTGAAATACATGTATATCGATTACCAAACAGTGTACGTTATTAGTACGTTATTTGCACGGTACGGTGATGTGTGACAGAGCCTTTAAGGATAACATATTGAACGTACTTATAACGAACACATGGCAAACAACAATACATAAAACAGAAGAATAGTGGGATAAAGTACGTTAGGCGTACGTTTTGCTCTATACGGTGATGTGTGACAGAGCCTTAAATGTTAGGGTAACTAAACAACCTAAAGGGTTATCATCATACAGCGCTAAATCCAGTTGTTCAATACGGTACCATAGTTAGAGCCAGAAGATACGTTCAATGTAAAAAATCACATGCATGTCGAAAATTGCATGTATATTGTCATTTTAGCATGTATTTTATGATTTAAAAAAATGACTATGTCATACATTGAAGGCATTTGAGGCGTTTAAAGTTTTAAATGATATAATTTATCATAAGGTCAAATTTCAAATTTTGTATTATATTTGGCTCAGTCAAAATTGGAATCAAATGGTATATTTTTCACATTGCAGCAGTAAAGGCGATCAATTGTTTGTTTTAACCATGATATAACCATATCGAAACTAGGAACGAGGCCAGGGATTGCGTTGCATGATGTATCTTGATTGTCTGATACGCAGATATGTGTGGAATCAGTCACGATGCATTACATAACGCAATTCATGGCCTCGTTCTGAGTTCTGATATGCCCCAGAAACGCCGGATACATGCCAGCCATCAGTGGAATGGTCTATGGTAAAGTACAATATTGATTGCTCATTAGCATGAATAGGGGTTCTAATTGTATTGGACTTGAGGTACTTTGAAGACTGATACTATTTCCCTGCAGTCTGAAGACTCAACCCGCTCAAGGTAAAATAGTGGTGCCTCCAGCGCACCGAAGCATTTACTTTGCATATATCAAATTGAACGAAACTTAAAATCACAGAACATTGATCAACTGATTAAGAAATTAAGTCTCACCTGTCTCCGTCTCTAAGACGTCTGAATTGTTCCGCAATGATGCAAGTAAAGGTTGGGCCAACAAGACTGTCATACCAAGGATCTTCAGCAAGACCTGCTACAAACAAATCCATGTTGCCAGGGTGACCATACAGAAGTTGGAGTTTTTGTCGTATTTCTGCATCCGTGATTTCATTGGCAAGGTCATCAAAGGTAAATGCAATGGGTAGCTTACAAAATTGTCGCCAAGCATTGTACCTGGGTAAACCATGATCTCTTCCCCGCTGAATGTTGAGGGAAGCAAGATCTAATGCAACGTCTCTGGTTAATGCGAAAAGATTTTCGGTTAGTTCATCCACCATTATTTCTTGTGGAAGGATTTCTTTGAGTGGCGTGCCGAACATTCCACGCAAAATAGAATCAATACTTCCTTCGTTAACGAACTTTGATGGGCAAAAGGCCGTTTCATGTAGGTCTAAATTTCCATAGTAATCTTCGCGAAAGTCTGGCCCCAATCGGAAAACGGTTTTTGGAATCTGCGCATGTCCAAAGCGAAAAGCCGCTGTTGCAAACACTATGCTTGTTGATGCTTCAACGCTTGGATTGTAACCAGTGTATGGCCCAAGCAATTCCATCCCTTTAGAACCGATGGTTTTTGGCAGCCAATCATGCACAGCAATCTTCTGGTTTAAAGCACCGACGATCTTCCTGGCTTCTTGATATAAAGTTTCTCCGCTCCAGAGAGGGTTTATTGCTCTAAGTTGATCAGCAATATGATTATGTTCGCGATTCCATACCGTATGCAAGGCAGCCATTCCTAAGTTTTCATTAGCTCTTACGTCACCTGAGAAAAAGCATGGAATACCACTAGTATCAGTTCGTGGTCGATTGCATCCTTGGGGAAACTCAGGAACAGCGAAAGGCAGAAGTGGTTTACTAACATCACCGGTAAAGGTATTAACAGACGCACCGTCTCTCATATGCCCTAATTCATTGGTGAGATCACGTAGTGCTCGAGCTCTGTCTTCATCGTTTCCATATTTATTACCGGCATCAATGTATGACGTAATTGAATTAAGTTGTTCTCTAGGTTCAAGACCACAAACTCGCGTTGATCTCGTCAAAGCAATACATTCGCCTCTTTGTAATCGAGGATCATTCTCGGGAGCTAAGATCGGGAAGCAATAGGGAGCCTTTTGTACGCAGTTCTCGGTACACAAAGAATTGGTCTTTGGAATATGATCGATATCGGTCGTCACGTATTGACCGTAAATCATCATCAAATCGGAAAAATCTTCATTTAATGTCTCTTTGTCAGTAGATAGGATCTCTTGTGATACTAAGCGAGGATTGGGCAATTTATAGCCGTTGTAGTACCTGTTTGGGTCCCAACCATTTGGCGTATTGACTCCATCTTCATAATCTGAAGGAAGGAATCTTTTAAAAGGAATTCTTGCAGCGCCCCACAAAGGATTATTTTCATTATTGCAGGTGCCATCATGGGAACGATATTCACTATGACAAGTATTTGACGGGCATGAAACATGAGTTTTTTGAGTTAAGCAGACTTCGTCTTCATCTGAGGGTATGGATGAAGATACGAAATTAGGACACTCAGATGCGCCACTAGAATCTTTCCATGCCGCCTCAATGTTCATGCCAGAGATCTGATCGCATGTGTTGTAATCATGGGGGTACGTGGCCCTTTCAAAAACGTCTGGTTGCACATGTTGGATGTTGTCTCCTGATTCACAAAAGACGCTAGCGAGAGAATGCTTCTTCAACTCAGCCAACTGATGTGGTGTAAACTGGTCTGGATTTTCATACCAATATCTGAAATGAAAATAGAACGCGTGAAAAAATAAGTACATTATGATAAAGTTGTCTATAGCAACATCTATTACTGGAACGGAACATTTTGAAAGATTATCATTTGACAAAGAATGCACTACACATTTCTTTGATGATTTTCCTTTCAGTGGAAAAAGAAGCCTTAGTTGAGATCCATAGCAAAGAATACCCCCGAGAAACCTCTATATAACCTTATTTTTAATTGGTCCAAGATATTTCTTGATTGTATTTTTAAATACAGAAGGAAGAGGGATTACACCGAGAACACCCCGCAAGTGTGGAATCAAAACTAAATGTATATACAGCGCCGTTACCGGAAATCAAACCAGGGATAATCGAAACATATTGGTGTAAGGCCGAGAAGTACCGTTTATTTCCCGTTTCCCCACAAAATGGCCAATATGTTTGAGCTCGCTATCTCCCCGTGGTCAATTTAATCGATATTTCAAAGTTAGGTGTATCATATTTGAAAGTCTTTTAGGTCGTATTTTTACTTTTTGTGAGTGTCTATATATTGTGCCATATGTTTTCAGCAAGCATCCGCTAATTATTCAATATCTATTCAAATTTACATTACAACGCATATTTGAGGAGGAGATATGATCATCTAAAATATATGGAGTAGTTATCGATTTTCCATCATCAAACCTGCGTTATTATTATAAGATACTTTGGAAGATATTGTAAATGTTAAAAGAGCGAATACTTGTCGCACCATATTATTGCCAGGAAAAGTAAAATCGACCCTTATTCCTTATTGGTCGATTTATACAGCTTAAAGAGTTTATACAAAAATCGATTTTAATCTAAAAAAGTTTTAATGATATCCTTGCTTTCAAATCTCAGAAACATGTTATCATGGTTATTGCAAAACACAAAAAAATGTGCTTTCTGATCGGTATGTTTTATACCAGAACTTAACCATTATTTAACATGATCTATGAACGTCAAACCTTTACAGTTAAATTACATGTGCACTTAATTGTTAAGAAGGCCAGTTTTCAGATTGTGTTATGTACAATGTGATATACAATATTAAAGTTACCTGTCACCATCTCTAACACGTCTGAAATGTTCCACAATGAGGCAGGTAAAGGTTGGTCCCACCAGACTGTCATACCAAGGATCCTCCACAAGGCCCGCCACAAATAAATCCATGTTGCCCGGATGTCCATACAAAGATTCAAGCTCTCTTCTTACATTTGGATCTGAGATGACACCGGAAAGATCATCGAAATTATATGCAACTGGTAAGTCACAAAACCTGCGCCAGTCATTGTAACCAGGAAGACCATGATCTCGTCCACGTTGGATATTTACTGCACCTAAATCCAACGCAATATCTCTGGCCAAATCAAACAGCTTTTCAGTAAGTTCATCCGACATCAGTTGTTCAGCATTTATCTCTTTTAATGGCGTGCCAAACAATCCACGAAGCACTGGGTCAACACCCCCTTCATTAACAAGTCTGAATGGGGTAAATGCAGTTTCGTGAAGATTTAGATTGCCATAGCTTGTCTCAGTAAA
>JXSR01S074417.1:14420-24721 GCA_000969725.1 Ophiothrix spiculata | reverse complement strand
TTAGCAGGAATATTGTAATAAGCAGATGAGACATTTGATTATAATTCATTTTATAATTTTTTTGTTCTTTTTCATTAATCGAAATTACGGTATGGTAGAAATAAAAAATGTTGTTAGTAGATTAAAATAATTGCTGAAAACATTTACTGATTTCATTATAAGTTAATACAGTAGTTTACACTATTCTAATTTTTTTCTTAACAATTTGATGAGAAGAAACACAGTCATTTACATATGAAAATAGAGTTACGGCATTCAAAATTTGAACTCATAGCTGACAGTTATTAGGAATAGCTGGTTTGCTAAATGTATTAATATCATCCTATGCCGTTGCAGACACCAATCAGTTACAAATGTAAAATAAGTGAAGAAAATTATTATAGGCCTATCTGTAAAAATCTGCCAATCATTTTTCCTTTTCATCACGATGATGTGACTTAAAATAGTTATAACAAGTAACATCAGGACTTAGTAGTCGTATAAATATAACTCTTTATATCTTCATCAACTATCTCGTTTATTAAACTATGATAATAAACGTCTTGTCTACAAATTGCTTTTCCAATTCGACTCATTGCGTTTTCATTATTCGGAGAACCTTTAATCTGTTCTGAGGAGACTACTTGAATGCATATAGGAACCACTCAATACCTTACGGTGCTTAAATGATGAAAGAAGAGAGAAAAAGACGAGGAGAGGAGGGGGACATGTGGAGAAAAGTTCAAAAATATACAAAATGCACATATTATGAGATCAGAATAATAATGATTAAAAAAAAAACGGAGAAAGAAAATATATGGTTTAGTTCTAGTGGGTGATAGCATTTGCTACGATAAATGTACGGGAGTGGTAGACGATTTTACCGAAAACATCTGTACAAAATGTGTCATAAATGTAATTTTTGGATCAAGAGTACCTTAGGCAATAAGTAACATTGATATAACTACTAATATGTACGTTGCTGAATCGGATAAATATTACTAGTTAAAGGTGTCTAACAACACACAGCGATTTAACAACGATGGTAACATTCAAGTTTTAGTAAGAAGCGCACACTATTCACAGATGTTTAAAATACGATATGTTAATTTAAAATGATCTGATATATTGAGGTGATGTTAAGTTTATATGTTCTTATACGAAGATTTAGAATTTGAAAAAAAATATTGCATGAGAAGGTTTTCGTTAATAATATATAAAACAATCTAATCTAAAGTTTAAAAATAGAGTTTAAAATATTTTGAAAATTACCTACAACATGGTTCAATAACGACTTCTCAATAACTAGATTTAATGATATGCAGTCAATGAGCAGCACCTGAGCACCATCGACTTGATCTCAGCATATACTTGGTTGATCGGTAAAACAAATAGTGTTAATATATTTCTGTAAAGTATTTTATCATTAAAATATGGTAAACTCTTATTTTAGATTCCATACATTTTTTAATCATATTTCTATATGAGGTGAAAAGGAAAGTAGCATGAAGTTTTAAAACCTTAAAATCGACTATTTTAGCTTGTTTTGCCCCGAAATATTTTCCACATATTATTTTTACATTTTAAGTATTTATTTGTGTTGGTTTCTCTACAAGTCAAGTGATTTTACTGAAATATTAAATATCTTGTTATTGTTACCAAATTACCACGGGGCTTTTATGATTGATATCTAGTTCCATTTATATCATACAACTATTTATATCATACAACACTTATTGGTTTGTTTTTCTCCTACGAATGTACCATTTAGGAAAAAAAGAAGAAAATTACAATTGACATTCTCATTGCAAATCAATTCGAAAATGTCCTCCCGTGTTCATAATGCTACTTCACCATAGCTACAAGCACGTACAATTCACTGTAGCCAGTATGCAGATGTCAAAGAGAAGCATTATTTTCATACGTACCTGGAAATGTGATCTAATGTCCGTAAATAATGATAGATTCTGTAGCCAGTATGAAACGGTGCATCAAAGCAGCTTTGCATTTACGTACACGTGTATTGTGTGATTTAAATTTGGAATTCAAATCAAACCAGCGGTTCTTTGCTGATGTTAAGGCTACAGTCCCTAAAAACGTCTCGCTTGGCTGAATGTCATGTTTACTGCAAGTTTTTACCTACTTACACCTATCAGAATTTTACAATTTTTGGCGTATATATTGAATAGAGAGAGTCTTTAGTTTATACATGTAACTTTACTAGTGATTTCACGTCCATTATCAAGGTCAAAATGACGCCTAAAGACTACTTCGAAAAAGTTGACCCTTTTTCGCCGAAACCTCATAATTTTATGATGTTCGAACAATTCGGATTGTTTTGCCCGAAAATCCGGACGTGAATTATGACTCGGAGTTTGCCCTGTTTGAGCTGTGAATTGCCTGTTTTAAGTATCTACATTATCTACATTTTGTCTGATATACGCATTCGCATAATTTACTTACAAATTGAGCATTCCAATGAGGCAAAAATTGCAATTTTTATGTAAACAAATTTTATTTATCTTTTCATGATTGAAAAATAGTTAGGATTCATATTTTCTTGAGCATATGGATTCCTCGTACCCTTAAGGAACGTTGTACGTGTACTGAACTCTGTTCATGTTTTTTCTTGTAATTCTATGAATACGGCATAGATCTATTTAAAGCCAATTGTACAAGTTTGTATAACATTGTATGATGTCATTGAAAAATAAGGAGTGGGGAAATGAAAATATGAATGTTATGTCATATAAAGGATTCATCAGTTTAGACTATAATAAGTCTACTGACCATTGAAGAAAATATAGTATTAAGTTCATTTATTTAAACTCACTTGTTAAATTTTTCATTTTGTTTGACATACCGTTATTTGTAATATTTTGCAATTATGCTTGGTGTTTTGCTTAGAGTTCATATATATTTGACCCGAGACATATCTTGCATTGTAATTCAAATATGCGCTAAGAATCTTTAATTTAGTCTCAGGGAAACTACTTATCTATAGTGGAGGAGCCATCCAGTGCCTTGCAGCGCTTTAATGATAATTGAAGAGCGAAACTGATGAGGGACGAGGGAGATAATGAAGAACAGGTCACGAAATCTCGCAACAATATATAAAAGCAGTATGTGCATTAATGAAACATATATAGCAAATACTTCCTTTAAAAGAACAATTTCACATCATTACATTCCATGCTGAAAAGTTGTATTTACATTTGTTTAATATAGTAGATACTACCTTAAGTTATGAAAGTGAATTGATCGACTGCTCATTTCTGCACGATTTTGCCAAGTGAAAAGGAAGTTATTTGCAATTTATCTGCAATGCACACACTGCGTTTTTACTTTACAGTGCAGAAATGTATACATATATATGTTACCGGGAATAAGACAAGAGACGTAATCATACAAGGTTTATTTCTTTTTAAGAAAATGACAATTAAGATAGAAATGTAAAACAGTGTAAGCAGATTAAGATATAACTAGGTGCTGAAAATATTTACTGATTTTATAATAATTTTTTTTTTCATTGTTATCCTAATTAAGTAAAAAAAAAAGCAATATCAGTGTTTAGCAAATGGAGGTGGGAGGGCTAAAATTAAGTTACGGGATTGTATTTTAGCTGACCTTTGCTATAAATAGTTGTTTTGCTAAATGTCATATTATGTCATATAAACTTTGAATCATCAGAGTAATTAAAACAAAAGAAAATGTAATGAAACAAATACATTTTAAAGTTCATTTTTTGCGTGTTAGTAGCTGTATTATAGTATTCTTCTTTATCTTCATCAACTCTTCTGGTTATTACTCTCAACATAATAAAATTCGCAAACTTCAATCCGGTTCATTGCGTTTTTCATTACTATCGCATACTATAATGTTCAGTCAAATCTTCACTTGGAATCATTCGGTGAATCTTTAATAACTTGTTCTGAGGAGACTACTCATGCATATGAGAACGACTCAAAACTTGCAGTGCTAATGAGTGGAGAAGGAAGAAAAAAATGAGGGCAAGAGGAAAATCTAGAGAAGAGGTCATGAAATGCACCCAGTGCATACGTGTTCGGAATAGATGATAAGTATTCTTGTAGAATTAAATAAGGGTTGAAGATCACGCAAAAAACATGTACCATGGGTATAATTTTTTTAAAACAAGACTTTGGTAATTGAAAGTATCAAATATATACCTTGCTTAAATCAGATGATATAATTAATTAGACAAAGGTGATTTAATTATCAGAGTTACAATCAAGATCATAAATGCAGGATTCACGGATAATTAAATACCATATTTGAATCTAAAATAATCTGATATTAGAATTAATTTTCTCATGCACTAATAAGCTAATACGCAGGTGTAAAATTTAGAATAGTATTTCATTTAGTAATTTTTTGAGTTGTGAATGTTACTTAAACATGGTTCAATAATAAATGCTAAAAACCACACTTAATATTCTCCAGTCATTGCGTACCACCTGAGCTTTATTAACTTGATATAATTATATGCTAGGTTGGTATTAATAAACCAATGGTTCAAGTATTATATGAAACAGCGATTTTGAGAATCAATATATCGCTTTCTTGACCTGATACTTTAATATTACCTTTGATCTATGTAAATACTAATAACATTTTTGTTTTGCAATATTAAGGTTTTTAATGGATATAAAGATGCCTGGTTTGCTTTAGTTTTCGTTACAATGTTGCGTAATGACCACTGCTATTTACACATGTATACCATATTGCTTACTGTGAAACATAACCTACTCATGCATACCATGTATACTGCTTACTGTGAAACATAACCTACTCGCAGCCATTAGTCATTCCCTTGTTGATGTAAGAGACAGACCCGATGGGGTCAAATTTCATGATTCTACTTTTAATATATAAAAAGGAGCTGGTATACATAAAACTGTTATTTTCAATTTTCATTATGAGATAAATTAAATAAAAAAGATACAAAACTGTATATGCATCACTGGCTATATGCCTTTTGGTTTGCCATAATGTCCTCGTACACCTTAGGCAAAAAAAATGTTATCCTCAGTGACCGACACAATTCAAAAATAAAAATAAATAAAAAGTGTCGGGAAAGCACCCAATTTTGCTCAGATTGTTGTTTTGCTCTTCATTTTTTGTAAGTGGGAGGGGTTGTTGAAAAGTGCTCCCAAATGTTTCACTTTTTGGTGCTTCAAAACATTTTTAAAAATCTGCCCGACCGACCCAACTATTTCAGAAATTCCACGTGAGGTCAACACAATAACTATTTTTGATCCGCTGTGTCTGCTATATTTTCGTGATAGGAGTTTTCATCTGTAATTATCATATAAAATGTATTCCATATTGGGAATAATGTTTCAGCGTATAGTTTAGATAACAAAACGATCATCTGCGGTCAAGTTTCATAGAGCTAGGTATTGTCTTGCTAGACCAATTCCTTAGCTTGCCATGCCGAGAAAGAAAATTACTTTGTGGAAACCTGAACCTTCATTTTGATACCAATTTTGTCACTCGATATCAGAAACAATCAACTACTATTCATATTATGCACAAATCACATTATCTCTGTGTTTACTTTAAAACGATCCAAAAAAACTGTTGATTATGTTTGTACCTATATAAATCAACTGGCAACTTATGTTCTAAAAGTAACTAAAAATGAGGATTTTAATAACAACGTTGAAAAAAGTATATGTGTTTGTTGCGTAGATTCATCTTTTAATAGTAAAGATCACGGCGTGCACTTCAATGATGCAAATTAAGGTCGTCGTCCTTCCACTGAGCATTTATCAGCATTATGGAGATAAACCAATTAAACCTCTCATTACATTACATCAGCAATAATTGGATTATAAGGCGTCACACCAATGCGCTTTCTAAGCATCAGCTGAGACACTCGACATCACTGAACACTGCATTGGTGTTCAACCAGTCTATACAACTGTGTTAGTTTGGTAATCTGGCATCGTAAATTCTTTAGATCTTTTGAGACTTTATTTATTTTATCTTTCCTGTATTTATCACAAGTTTAATTCCACTATTTTCTTCATTTCAATTGCCTCTTACTATTCTTTGTAAGAATGTTGCAAATTTCTTGGAGTAAACACAATAGTGCACTTTTGTGCCTTTTAATCAAATAAATCTCTTCGAATCCATTTATCAGGCTAATAATTGAAACGCACGACGTCATATCAAAAAAAAAAAAAAAAACTTTAAAAATACTCATGGTACGGTACTTCATTGTGGAAGTATTGTACTAATCCGTTTGAAAATTCCAATCGTTAATGTATAATAGTAATTTGTAAATGTAACTCAATATAAGTATATATAGCGAATGCGACTTGTTTCATGATAAAATCAACGTTGAATTATAGATTTTGTTTATTCACCAATTTATTTTATCTTACAACCGTACTCTTTGATTTAAACGAAGATCGTCGTCCTTCCTTAGAGCATTTATCAGCCTTATGGAGATAAACCAATTAAGCCTATCATTACATTACATCAGCAATAATTGGATTATCTGGCGTCACACCAATGCGCTTTCTAAGCATCAGCTGAGATATTTGACATCACTAAAATAGCATTGGTATTCCACCAGTTTGTAAAATAACGCATTAGAAAGTCCTCTAACAGTTTGGTTCATCGTGAATTATCAAGTTGTTTTGAGACATTCGGTGTTTATCTTCTTTGTCGTATTACATGCATTCCAGCAACTGCAGTGCATGTCATTATAATGCGTCTTGAAAATAAGCCTTTGGTGATAAATGTGCTTTAAAATCTTTGAAATAAATTAATAAACAATAATGCCAACGTTCTTCCTGCATTTTTAGACCTTCTGGAATTAAAGCAATCAAACATATTTATTATTGGCATCAATAATTTGGTTGTCGGGGGTATATTAAAGATGCTTTTAAAAATCATCAAAACACAATATTTGTCTAAAATCTGCTTTCATCAACGTTTGTTGAAGTGTTTATACACTGTTTCATTGTGATGGTCAATGAAGAGTATCCTTTTCAAAATCACAGCCGATCTGAATGATTCAGTTATTTACCGGTATTTATTAAAGTGATATTAAATCTAAACAATCTAACTTTTCAGTTATGTAATGATTCGCAAGTTCAGTGTTTTTCCTTTGAAGATACACTTGACCTACCTTCTAGATAAACCAATTTCAAACATCATTGATCTGCATCTTATTTTAATTGGATTACATAGGAACAAACCCCTTTTTGGCTGCAAAGAAACCCTAAGAGATACTTGCAGTAAGTCAGGCACGATTTCCATAGGTTCAGTGTGACAAAATTACACGCATTTTTTTGTCACTTGACAAAAATTACCCAACAACGAATCTCAATTTAATTTTAAAATGTATTCCAATATCAATTACATGTACAAACAATCAGTTCAGTTTTAAAATACATGAAAAAAAACCCCATGATATTGAAGACACAATTAAAAGGCAAGAAAGACCTGAGTTAATTATGCCCTTCAAACGTAACCTTCGTCTACCCTAACGTTTTTTCCCCGCTGCATAAAAACGCAAAAGCAACCGACCCCAGGCATTTGGGTAATCTCTTTTACATCCTTTGCGGTCATTTTGATAAAAAAAATTAGGGGGGTACCACCTAAAGTGGGGTTAGTGTAGGCCGTCAAAGTTGGGGTGTAGGAGGGGTGGTTGGTGAAGCCCCGGAAAATTTTAAGTCGCCATTTTGAAAAAATATATGCATGCTATGAAGTAAGCTTGCAGGGCATGTTAGAATTATTTTATAGCAAAATTTTGATTTTGGTGGCCATTTTTCCCAAAATCCCGATTTTTCCGATTTTCGATCTTTATGACGTCATAATTATGTCACGCCTTGGCAGATTTTTGTGATCTTGGTATCATTGGATAGGGGAGGACCATACCTATCTATTTATAGCCAAACCAAGTTCATAGGGGGTTCCGTTCCAAAAATTTAGGGGGGTTGCAACAACCCCCCCCCCCCTTTGGTAGACGTGTTACAAAAAAATAGCCCGGGTAGACTAGGGTTAAGGTTCCTCAAACTCCTCAGTAAAAACCATTGAATCATATATTCACCCTTGTAAGATTTTTTTTTCAATTCTGTATAAATTGTCCGTTGCAACCGGAATAAAATACTCATAGCTTAAACTGAATTTCAATTATTTAACATAACTTGATATTCGTACAGTAAAAATGAGATGCTACTATTAAGATTTTAGTGACCTTAACAGCATATGTACAATGTTCTTCAAAACACTTTAGTAGACTCGACATGTTTTATACAAAACGCCATAACAGCCGCTAAGATTATTTGACCGCATAAACCGAATTGTAGAGAGCAAATAACAAAAATACTAACTGGGGAATTGAAACCCTTAAGGCACATTTTGTTCTCTTTGAGGTAGATTACACTAGACTCACTGTGATGCAGCCGAAGAAAAACAACATCAAATATGCACACTGTATTCAGATGAGCATTGAGATATGTCTAATGATTTAACCAGTAGTAATGCCTCATTAATTGATTTATCGACGAGATTCATATTTGCCGTTAAACTAAAACTCATTTAAAATCTGCATAATTTATATTTCATTTCCAAAGAATGGTATTACAAAGAGGACACAGCGGACTTGTTATCGTCCGTAGATATCGTTCATAATAACTCTAATTTGAAAGTTTTTAATGATTTTCAACAAAAAGTGACAATGTAATATTAGTGTTCATTTTCTAAAATGAGCACCCTAAAAACATGTATTATAAAGGTAACACTGTAATTAAATATACACCATTACTTTATTCAAATGTTTTCGTTATTAAATATTCCAAATCGAATGTATTCTGCTTTTTCTCCTAATTACTATGATTTGATATGTAGTATTTACAACACTTAGAAACTATTTCGATGAGCTATGATCAAGTATAGCCTATCGATTTTTTGCATTCTTTTAGTATCGCTATTATTTTCTAAGGATAAACAGTATAAGCGATGCTCTTAGCATTTCTCCGTCATTTGTCATCAACATTACTACCCCGGCATCCTTGCTCGCATTTATCAAGGTTGCCGGTTTGTTTTTCCATAGGATAACACTGACATAATTTTTCTGACCTCAAAAGTATGGCTTTGCAATATAAGTAAGAGCAAATGATGTTGATGATGAGTCTATGCTGATCGAGGTGTCCAGATGGTTTAGTGGTAGCTTTTATGAGATTAATTGTCCCATTTAATTTCCTGATGCCTTTGTTCTCTGTAGTGTAGAGCATTGGCCTACTCAGTATCAACCTACTCTTTATAACATCATACCTATTTATATGTTTTCTCTTTCTTCCCATAACAAACACGATGAACTGACTAGGGAAATGACAATTCTTTATTTTATCATGTCTTGATTTTAGGAATGCGCTTTTATCTAAATTATATAAATTGGCATAATCACCAATTGCATTCATTATTTTAATTTCACTATCTAAATAACTCAATAATCATGATAAAAAAAGCTTCCATCGTGGTCTATTCAACAAATCTTCAAATGGTGTTTAGAAAGCTGGTCTGTACCTAAATCGTTATAACAACAAATTACTCTGATCGTAATTCTGAATTACTTAATAAGTAGTGCGGTATATCAAGCTTCTACAAACGTTGTCCTGGTTTTAGTATTTGACATATGCATCTAGTTTACAACATAAGCCATTCATACATGTAATTCTACACCACTGCTGTCAACAAGAAATTAAAGATGGTGTCATTATCACAGCCAGTAACATCTGAAAGATGTATTCAGTGGCAGTGCTATATGAGATAATGTCTCTGGCACGGAATATGGCTGATCTTTCATCTTGTACTTCTCATGTGTTGTTCTTTAAGCAAGAATGAAATACATCTCGGTATTTAGTGCAAGCCTTAAGCATCAAAATGTGCCACTTATAGTATGCATTGTGGCATTTCTGTCAATAACGCACAGAAACATAATTTATTACAATCAAACGTTTTAGTTCAATAATATGATAAAAGTGAGCGTGTTCATATATAGCACCGTATATAAATATATTTGGCAATGCATCATTGAATTATATTCCCAATGAATATTTCAATAATAGCTAAGATAAATTTTGTGTACACTGCAAGAATACCTTGTGTTTTTCCTTTGAAGATACACTTGACCTACCTTCTAGATAAACCAATTTCAAACATCATTGATCTGCATCTTATTTTAATTGTATTACATAGGAACAAACCCCTTTTTGGCTGCAAAGAAACCCTAAGAGATACTTGCAGTAAGTCAGGCACGATTTCCATAGGTTCAGTGTGACAAA
>JXSR01S074417.1:0-12451 GCA_000969725.1 Ophiothrix spiculata | reverse complement strand
TGTTCAAAATAACTGATGGAAAGTGGTTTTGAGAGTTACAACAGATAAATTGTTCCCCAAACTAGACCGTTAACATATTCAAAATCCAAAATGGCGCCCGTAATGGGGTCTTAATTACCGCCAAAATACATTTTACTACACAAAAATAGGTCAAAGCATAATGTAAACAGCATTAAACACACTGTAAGTTAAATATATTTGGTAGAAAATGACTTTGAGAGTTACAACAGATACATTTATCCCCAAATTAGACTGTTAACAAGCGTAAAATTCCAAATGGCACCTGTACTGAGATCCAAAATGGCCGCCAAAATATATTTAATGCCCTAAAATGGGTTAAATTACTTTAAAACAGCATCAAACGAACTATGTTTTTCAGGATATTTGATTGGAAATTGTTTTGAGAGCTACAATAGACATATTTGTCCCCAAATTAGGCTATTAACAAGCTTAAAATTCCAAATGGTGCTAGTACTGAGATCCAAAATGGCCGCCAAAATGCGTTTTAATAAACCTAAAAATGGGTAAAACATCTTTTGAACAGTATCAAACACACTATTTTTCAAGATATTTGAAGGAAAATGGTTTTCAGAGTTACAACAGATATACCTGTTCCCAAATTAAGCTGTTAACAAGCTTACAATTCAAAATGGGGCCTGTACAGGGATCCAAAAAGGCCACCAAAATACATTTTAAAATGCTAAAAATGGGTTGAAGGATTTCAAAACAGCAATTACCAAACTATATTTTCAAGATATCTGATGGAAACTGGTTTTGAGAGTTACAACAGATGTATTTGTCCCCAAATAAGGTTGTTAACATGTCCAGAATCCCAAATATAGAGTGTTTGATACTGTCTTTTAGTCATTTAACCCATTTTTAGCGCATAAAAAATATTTTGGCGACCATATTGGGTCTCATTACTGACAAAATTTGGAAGTTTAAGCTGGTCAACAGCCTAATTTTGAGACAACTATATCTGTTGTAAATCTCCAAACCATTTTCCATCAAATATCTTGACAAATATACTTCGTTTGATGCTGTTTTAAAGTCATTTAACCCATTTTTAGCGCATTAAAACATATTTTGGCGGCCATTTTGGATCTCAGTACAGGTTAAATTTTAAGCTTATCAAGAGTCTAATTTGGGGACAGATATATCTGTTGTGACTCTCAAAGTCATTTTCTACCAAATATTTTGAACATGAAGTGTGTTTGATGCTGTTTAAATTATGCTTTGACCCATTTTTGTGCATTAAAAAGTATTTTGGCAGCCATTTTGGACCCCATTATTGGCGCTATTTTGGATTTTGAATATGTTAACAGTCTAATTTGGGGACGAATATATTTGTTGTAACTCTCAAAACCGCTTCCCATCAACTATTTTGCAATACAGTTTGTTTTTTGGTGTTTTTAAGTCCTTTTAACCCATTTTTGCACATTAAAACATACTTTGGCGGCCATTTTGGTTTTTGGTACAGGCGCCATTTTGAATTTTAAACACGTTAACATAATAATTAGAGGACAAATGATCTTGTTGTAGCCCTAAATGTAAGTTTCTGTTGATTATATATGTTAATTGACATTTCAAAGGGTATTTTTGTCATTTTTTGTTAAAATATGCCATTTTGCCATGGCTCTATATTGTTCAGAAACCAAGATATAAGCCAAAATAAGTGAAATTGGCGGCCATTTTGAAAAATGGCGGCCATCTTGAATGCATTCATATTGAGATTTTGGTAACATGCGAAATATCATTCAGAATGGTCCCCCGAACAAAATGATACCACTCGTGGAGGTTCTTGGGGGGGATGCATGGGGGTCATCGTAGCCCATGGACTAAAAGAGGATACTGCATATAATTAATTATCTATAGCTGAGAAAAATAAACCGATAATACTTTTATCAGATGTCCTCGTTTTCTAAATTGTTTACTGAATCAAATATATTCTATTGAGGTGTTGAAAGATTTTTACAACACATAGAATATTTCCTTTGTCTATGTTCAGTGCCAGAGCAGATCATTCCTGCGTTATTTACAGTATCGTTGATATTTTCCAAGGGTAATACAGTTATGCGATGCTTTCCACATTTCTCCGCCATTTGCCTAACATCACTACAACCGATCATTGTTTGCATTCATCAAGGTTGCCGGTTTGTTTTACCTTAAAACATATAATACTGACATAATTTTTCTGACCTCAATAATATTGCTTCATTGCAGTAAGAGCAAATAGTGTTGATGATGAGTCTATGCTGATCGAGGTGTCCAGATGGTTTAATGATAGCGTTTATGAGATTATTTGTCCAACTTAATTTCCTGATGCCTTTTTCTGAATGCAGGCAGTACAGAGCGTTGACCTGCTCTTTACATCCTCTCCGTTTTCTCTTTCTTCCTATTACAGTTGTGATGAACACATAGTAAACGTTAATTCAGATACTTGGGTTTGACATATTGATAAATATTTGTGTACTAGCATCTAGTACTGGTACCTTTACACTCGCTTTGAACTTAAATCAGGGAATAACAAATAAAAATTACACCCGAAATTACTTAAATAAATTATATTTATCGAATAAACCAGAGCATATGATTGGATATCCTTTACATATAGGGCCTACATGACAAATTCATGATAGCTTCAATTTACGAAATACGGCTCTTTAAAAGATTGCCTCAAGGAATGATGCATTACATGCAAATTGTTAAGGTTAGGTTACTTAAAGGTAGGTTCCTCTTTTAACATGTGTATAATCTACTTTTAAGTGATGCATTTTATGAGATTTCACCCTCAGTTTGCTTGTTATTTACTTCTTATTTATCTTACACCTATTTATATGTTGTCTCTTTCTTCCCATGACAAACATGATGAACTGACTAGCAACATGACAATGTGGATACATCTGTATTTATCATGTCTTGATTTAAGCTATGCGCTTTCATCTAAATTATAAATTGGCTTAATCACCAATAACATTCATTATTTCAATTTAACTATCTAATTATGATAAAACAGTTCTATCTCAAACAAAGAAGAATGTTGTTTATTTAACAAATCTTCAAATTGTGTTTAGAAAGCTGATCCGTACCTAAATCGTTGTAACAACGAATTACTTTCGCAATTCTGAATTACTTTAATAGTACTTAATAAGTAGTGCGGTATATCTTGTAGTTCAAGCTTCTATATATAAACATTACCCCGGTTTTAGAATTTGGCATATGCATATTGTTAACAACATAAGCCATTCATACATGTAATTCTACACCACTGCTGTCAACAAGAAATAAAAGATGGTGTCATTAGCACAGCCAGTAACATCTGAAAGATGTATTCAGTGGCAGTGATTGTTATTTTTAAATAATTTAATGAGATAATGTCTCTGGCAGGGAACATGGTTGATCTTTCATCTACTCATGTTCTTCTCATGTGTTGTCTATTAAGCAAGACTGAAATACACCTGGGTATTTACTGCCACTTAATGTATGCATTGTGTCATTTCTGTCAATAACGCACAGAAAAATAATTTATAACATAAAAGTGAGAGTATTCATATATTACCGTATATAAATGTATTTGACAATACACCATTGAATTTTATTCCCAAAGAATATTTCAATAATAGCCAAGATAAATTTTGTGTACACTGTAGGAATACCTTTTTATACACTTAATTTTGACACAACAGTAATATTCATAATTTATATTATAAAATAATTTCTTGCTGCGCTATTAAAGATTCTGGCGAGTTGTTTTAGCAGTAAATCTTTGTGTAAATGCGTTTCATTTCTTCAACTTTTGTCAAATAAACTCAGTCTGACCTCAGAACGCATTTAGGGTAGTTGATGTTGATAACCACGACTAATACCAGATGGTCATATAGGACAATGAGATTATAGCCATCTTTATTAGATTAAATATGCCAGACAAAATACTGCCTCTGAACATAAAACTGCAATCTCTATTAACCCGGTGGCCACTGGCAAATTGAATGATCTTTATATCCATTTAGGTATTCCGTAGGATGGAAGGGTGGATAATTCGTGTGTTTTTGTTGTAATTGTTGTTGTTTGTTTGTGTTTGCTAATAAAACGTTCCTGTTGATTAACCTTTTAGAGTTCTTCAGAGTTTCTGGATTCCGGGTTTAATATCCGTCATGGTTTTGTCAGTCGGAAACATTTTGATTATGAAAACAATCATGGCTTCATGCATGCATGCTCAGATGGTAGATGTTAAGATTTTTAGTGATATTATCAACGGCGCATATAGGATATACTTCAAAACAAAAAACAAAAATCAACTCTTACCACAGAACCATGCCAGACACTTATCAGTAATTATGTGTCCGCTTAAACCGAATTATAGAGCAAAAATAACAAGGGAATTGAAACGCTTTAGGCACATTTATATATCTGTTCTATTTTAAATAGATTACACTAAACTCACTGTGATGCAGACGAAGAAACACAACATCAATTATGCACACTGTTTTAAGACGAGCATTGAGTTATATCTAATGATTTTACCAGCAGTAATGCCTCATTAATTGATTTATCGACGAGAATCACATTTGCCGTTAACCTTAAGCTCATTTAAAATCTGCATAATTTAAATTTCATTTCCAAAGAATGGCATTGCAAAGCAGTTCAGTTTGATTTGTTATCGTCTATAGATAAAGGCAGAAACAATGTTAGGTTTTGTTGTTGTTGTTTTGCTTTTTGCATGGTCGTTCATTTTTCGACTCTTATTTAATTTTGTTTGAATAAGTTTAAGCAAAGGTAAAAATTTGATTTTTTTCCTTACATTTAGAATGTATAAAGAAAGAGGACTCTGCATATAATTAATTATCTATAGCTGAGAAAAATAAACCGATAATGCTTTATTCAGATGTCCTCGTTTTCTTTAGTGTTTACCGAATTAAATATATTCTCTTGAGGTGTAGAAAGATTTTTACAACACATAGAGAATATTTCCTCTGGCTATGTTCAGTGCCAGAGCAGATCATTCTTGCGTTATTTACAGTATCGCTGATATTTTCCAAGGGTAATGCATTATATGCGATGTTTTCAACATTTCTCCGCCATTTGCCTATCATCACTACAACCGATCATTTTTGCATTGCAAGGTTGCCGGTTTGTTTTACCTTACAATAAAACTGACATAATTTTTCTGACCTCAAAAATATTGCTTTGCATCATACTAAGAGCAGATGATGTTGATGATGAGTTTATGCTGATCCGGGTGTCCAGATGGTTTAATGATAGCTTTTATGAGATTATTTGTCCAACTTAATTTCCTGATGCCTTTTTCTAAATGCAGGCAGTGGAGAGCGTTGACCTGCTCTTTACATCCTCTCCGTTTTCTCTTTCTTCGTCTTAGAGTAATGATGAACACATAATACTTGTGTTGGACATATTGATAAATATTTGTGTATCTTGTACTGATACCTTTACACTCGCTTTGCATTTAAATCAGGGAATAACAAATAAAAATTAAACCCGAAATTATTTGATAAATTATATTTATCCAACAGACCAGAGCATATATCTTTTACAGTATATATTCAGTATTATTTATTGATAAACACCAAACAAAAAGGTATAATCAATTACAAACATATAAGAAAACAATAATAAGAAAAACTAATAAAAGAAGAAATCAAACTGTAACATCATGCTATGCTATACAGTTCTGATGCTATACATTACCAAATCTAGTATCAAAACACGATTTTTCAAACGTAAGTACTATTTGGAGAACATCAAAATCAGATGCTGACATATTTACAAGAAATAATTCATACATTGATAACCCATCAGTACAAAGCATATCACCTATATCAGAAAGAAATTTTGAACGTAGTGTACTGTATAAACTACATTCCATTAAAAAATGGTACTCATATAAGGCTTACATGACAAAAAAATAAATGGTACTCATATTAGGCTTACATTAAAAAATGGTACTCATATAAGTCTTGCTTGACAAAGCCATGATAGCCTCAATTTACAAAATATTGCTGTTTAAAATGTTGCCTCTAGGAATGATGTATTACATGCAATTTTGTAAGGTTGGGTTACTTAAAGGTGTAGGTTACTATTTAAGCATGTGTATAATCTACTTTTAACTGATACATTTTGTGAGATTTCACCCTCAGTTTGCTTCTTGTTTACTCTTCAGACGTAAAACAAAGTATACAACCCTGGGGATGAGGCTGTCATGTAAATACATAAGAAATGGAAAATAGGTATACCAATTAACTTTACATTTTTTGCTGTATCTCAAAAATATTTTGGAAATTGGAGGTAATATTTTGAATTTTACAATCAGAAAAAAAGAGCTTTCATTTAACATCAAAAAATGCAATACTTCTTGTTGAGTAGTTAGGATAAGAATGGGATCGGAACCTACACCTTTAATAAGTACATGTAGTATCCTCTATGAGCTTCTATATATAAACAAACCCTGGTTTTAATAGCTGACATATGTACATATTGTTAACAGCGTGAATCATTGTAAATGTCCTGTCAGCAGCAGTACATGTAAACCTACACCTCTGCTGTCAACAACCAGTAAAAGATGATGCTATTAGTCCCGCCTAACACCCTGCGGGGCAGGTTTTTTCTCACCCCGACCCCGACGTTCCCCGACAATTTATTTCCCGACCGGACCGACCCGATAAAAATTTAGCTTGCCCCGACCGACCCCGACCCGAAAGGATTTTTTCTAGACCGGACCGACCCGGACCGATAGTTTTTCAAGATTTCCCGGTCAAGATGGATATTTTTCCCCGACCCCGAGTTACCCCGAATTTCAAGTCATTAAGATGGTGTTTGACAAGTATTACGAAAACTGATACGAATAAATGACTCAATTTAAGGCAAATTACTATTTAGGGTCTCACGAAAAACGTTCACATGATTTTATGGCCCGATTTAAACATTTTATTTCAACTCCAGCCATCAGTTGACAGGTGCAATCTAGTTGGGAGTAACTGGTTGGGATCCGGGAGTAATAAGCTGGGCGTATCCAGTGGCGTATCTGCCTTCCTCGGTCAGGGGTGTGGGGGGGGAGCAAGCGACTTCGGGTCCGGAAATTATGTTTTTAATGCGCGCGTAGCGCGTGAAAAATTTTCGGCAAATTCAGCCAAAAATCAGCAGGGTATCTACCATCTATGGTCAAGGAGAGGAGCAAGTGATATGATTCAAACAAAATGATGTGATGTTTTAGTAAACGCGAGTTGCGCGCGAAAATTTTTATTATACACACAGCGATTAATTGTTGCTCCATTTTATTTTTACCCCGAACGAGCTTTAGCATTTCCCGGACCGAATATAAACTTTCCCCGACCCCGAGTAAAAATTCCCCGACCCGGTCGACCCCGGTTATATTTTTCCCGGACCGTACCGAACCCGAAAAAAGCTTCAAAAAATTCCCGACCCGGTTTCGGTCCGGTCCGGTCCGGTCCGGTCCGGTCCGGGAAAATTCGGGGTTTCGGGTTTCCCCGCAGGGCCTTAGACTCCCGCCATTAACATCTACAAGATGCATTCAGTGATTATATTTGAATGAATAAGCGAATTTCTCTGACCAGGAATATTGGTACCATGGTGATTATCTATCGTTTTCTCATATGCCGTCTTTCTTGTGAATAGAAAGACAGCACATGAGAAGAAATGTTGCAAGAAGTTTGGTGCCTATTTGAATGCGTTATAAAGTACACATTGATTATGATAATGATTACTGAAAAATAAATAGCATGAAAATTGTAGTAGTCACGAAAATAATGAAAATGGTAGTAATCATTAAAATGACATAATGGTAGTAATGTAAAAATGGCTATAGTTCGTAAAATTAAAATGATAATAAGTTGCACAAAAAACATATATAATACATTTGTTTTTCCTTAAAAACCTACGCGAAAATGTGGTTTTCGGTATTTTTAATTGAGAGCTACTACAACAATAGTAAGAATGTTATGTATTTTATCGTTATGCAAATATTTTGTTTCCGAAGCTAATGATATTATCATAATGTTATTAAAAAAAACCAATATAGTATAGTATTTTAACGATACTTCTTGCGATATTTAAACTATATATAATTGACTCTTCAGTGTAGTTAATCTCTTGTTTGTAATGGGAAATATTTAATATACAGTACGGTAAGAAATACGGATACGGTATCTCTTGGAAATTTACACGTACATGCGTCCCACGGTGCTTTCAATGGCATTCATTTGGTTGAGTACGAGTGATTTTGTTTTGAATCACAGAAAAGTGTCATATTGAATTACGCCTTATGTCAAAACGTTAGATATGCTCTTGGAGTTTATCAAAATAAAAAGGTATCTCATGTTTCTACTATTGAACATGTCTTGTTGATATAAGAACATTTATATGGACAATTTTTCAATAATTTTGTGAAAGTCAAGAATTTAAAGCTACATTTTAAAGCCATGTATATATATGATTTGTTTAATTAAGAGGGTGTGTGTTTGTACAATTAATACGAACAAACACACGTTTCACGCCTATTTTCAAATTATATTTAGAGATAAAAACATCAAGTTAGATCAAGGAAAATAATCAGCAAGGATTGTTGAAGTTGAATATTTATAATTATTTAATTGTTTTTTAATGTGGTTAATCAAAAATTGAATGTTTGTTTCATTGAAATGAAATTCGCTGTCTGGAAGTATAAATAAGATGTTAAATTTTTCAAAATTCAAGTCAAAATTTAACACAAAGCAATAATTTATCCCTGGTACGTTTCCAAGGAGTTATCTGCAAAAAATCAAGATATAGTTGAGAAAAATAGGGATGTTGTTGATACGAATTCTTACATTAAGTACGAAACAGTATTAAAAAACCTTTTAAAACTGTCACCTGTAATGTTCTATCATATAACATACATGCAGTTATTCTTAGGACGGAGATAGTCATGAAATGCTTTTAAAATACTGTCTACAGGTGATAAGATTCAATGATAATAAGCTATGCCCGAAGGGCGTGTATGTAAAACGATAGTAAACGAAGGTAGAGCTATATACCGTATTCTGTCCATTGCTTTAAGTATTTCTGTTGCTAGGCAAAAAGAGAATTGAATTTGGAATTTTAATATAAAAGAACTGATGTACTGTATAGTGTACAATGAGTAAATGGCATGTCAAGGTCAAGAAGAAATATGTAGACATAAAATGTATATATTTACGGAGTAAACAAACAGCATATGAATATATTTCAATGTGTTTATGGGTTTTTCAACTTACATGGCTTAGAAAATTGCAATTACTGTGAATTGAATGGTGCATATTTAATTGTACATCGCAAAGACACCTGCAATGGAATATGTGACCGTCCAGCCCAAAACAGCAGTAAATGCCAGCTTTTGTCATTTTCACTTTTTTAATTATTTGCAAAGACTATGCTTTAGTGATTAAAATGACACCTTAATTAACTTCACACGATTCCCAGAAGTCAAGTTATGGTCCGTCAAAGGTTGCCAGGGAGTAAAACGTATAACTTAGATAAACGTGATCCAAAGTTTTGTAAGCCCTATTTTCTGTTGATTGTCTTAAGAATATGCCAATTTATTTCACATTTCCTATCATTTTCTTGAAATGAAACTTTGCTGGTATTTTGTAGTAATCACTAGGATTGTGAATCTGTCAAAAAATCGATTTCGGCATATTATGACCTTGACATTTATTTTCACCTGTAGCGCAAAATGAAGTTTCTGGCATTTACTGCTCATACGGGCTGCAAGGTCACATATATTATGTATACCGAATAGTTTTATATAGCGTTTTCAATGTATAATGAAAAATACATTTTCCCTATAAAGCTGCTTTGCTTTGCAAATCACCATTTACTATTTAAGTTAATTAATAAACATAAATGAAAGACTAGTCAAACGAAACAATTAGTTATTCTTACCACTAACGCGTTTCATTATTAAGGACATTTTATTAAACACTATAAGATTTTATTTAGAAATTGTTTTGAGTAATAACAGCCTTAAATGAATGAATATGACTATTTAAAAGTATTTTCAAGTGTATTTTGTCAAACATTGTATTGCCATAGAATTGTGGACAAAAAAACAAACAGACCACATACGTGCTCTCCTATACTAATACACGTTGAATTAAATTCGGGATCCTGAATTTAATTCAACATATCGCCAAAGAAAGACCTGACATCTTTCCTTTTGCAATATGCATGCAAATAGAACAAAAACCAAAGCACTTATAATGTTTTTCACATTTCTAAAATTAGATTTAATGACCAAATGCGGCGCCTTTAAAAGGCAATGGTAGAAAAATACAGACAAAAAAATGATGCATTCATTTCATTAGAAAACACAATGTCATCCTTAAGGAGTTTTTGTTAAGTTGCCGGTTTTTTACAACTCTCATTATTTAGTAGCATACCGTGTGCTTCTCGCAAACTGTTTTAAAAATATTTCATTCAGCAGAAATTTCCAGTTACACAATTTTCTACAGTCCCCATGTATGGCCTAAGAGTGGATATTGCTTTTTCTATTATAAAGCCTTTTAACTCTTATCAAATTAAAGAACATAACTAATAAAAATATCAACTGTCAAACACACAGAAATCATCTATAGATCTTCCTATAGGCATACCGACCATATTTTTTAAACCACAAAACCAAATGTTGTTGCTGTGCTTTGAACTTCATTATTATTAATCTTTTTTTCAAAAAGGAGATATATTCTGTATTGTCAAATTATCATGGCTGTCAAATATTATATATGATTTAATTTCCTCTTATTACATTTGCAGAATAAAATATTCTTTTGACACAAGTGATATTTATATTCAAAACATTTTCATACTCATGTATTCTTTAACATGAAATATGGGTATGCTTTCATACAAATTGAAGAGCATTTTAATCAAGATGTAACTGTCATTTTTGACATTCATTCTACATGTACGTAGCTAATTTGACGCGCCAGGGTTGTTTTAAGTTATGTACACATAAATGAGATACAGATGCGCAAAGTAAACACTGAGCCAGTACGTTCATCGTCATGAGAGAGTTATCGTAAGCCTTATAGCTATCAGTAAGGTTATCAATGATAATACATATGACCTCTTTATGTTGCTATTAGCGGTGAGCGAAGGAAGATAAGATTCCAATTTATCATATTAAAATGAAATGAAGGATCAAATGTCTCAATGGCAAAAGTAAATCTTGAATGTCTTTGCGCAAATTATCTTTTTTTATTATTAAGAATAAGTCTTAGCCGATTAAGTTTTAATGGTGGGATATACTTAGCGAATTAGCTTTTAATGATGGAATAAGCTTTCATCTTGCTTTCAAGTCGGCAAAAATAACGATTTAATTTTTTTGGCTAAATTACCATGCATAAGGTACAGATATAATTGAAATAGTAATTTTAAAATGTATTTGTAGATCCATATTCATATATTTGAATAGTAATTGTAGCATTGAGACGTCTCAAAAAGACTTTGTCGGTTTTAAAATAAGCATTTAGGTCGATGAATATACGTTTGCTATATGTAATATCATTCCGTGATATCTTAAGCGCAAACATGAACACTGCAATAAGCATACAAATGTTAGGACAAACGAAAAGGTTCTGACATTATGTTCCCACAGCAAAACATTGCATCTATAACCGGAGGCGGCGCCATTGGAAATCATAGGAAGAAAAAAAATATAGATGAGAGTTATGATGCAGTCATTTATTAGCAAGCATAATGTCATCAACAAGGAGGCATTTTCAGTTGTTGGATTCTGTCTCGTCTACGAGTGCCAACATATTTCTCGTGACCATAAATCTTTCGCATTGAATTATGGAATTGGTTTGATTAGAGTGATTCTAGTTTAACTTATGTGAGAAGTGGTAAATTTTATTTAATTCTATTTTAAGGAAACTGCTATTCTTATTATATAATACTTGTTCATTCAAATATTTCTTACAGTTCTCTTTGTATTTTCAAAATATAAATAATTGTCATATATCATTATACGATGTATTCGATGTATTTACTGCATACAATATGTGATATTTATATTCTTTTGATTTTGTACTTTGTTTTTAATGTGAAATATTCCTATTCTTTTACTCAAACTGAAGAGTATCTAAACAAAGATGTAACTGTCATTTTTGACATTCCTTCTGTTTATGTTACTAATATGACGCGCCAGTGCTGTTTTAAGTTATTTACACATAAATGAGATACAGATGAGCTAAGTAAATACGGAGCCAGAACGTTCATCGTCATGAGAGAGTTATCTTAAGCCTTATAGCTATCAATATGGTTATCAATTATAATACTGATATACATGACATCATTATGTTGCCATTAGCGGTGAGTGAAGGCAGATTAGATTCCAATTTATCATTTCAAAATGTCTCAATGGCAAAAGGTAAATCTAAATGTCTTTGCGCAAATTATC
>JXSR01S074416.1:99494-112697 GCA_000969725.1 Ophiothrix spiculata | reverse complement strand
GGTTACTGAGCCGGTGGCTCTCTGGTTTAGTAATGGTAACTGAAAATCAATTTAATTTGTTAGAATTGACATTTCTTAGTTAAATGTCATGTCAATTCTAGTCATATCAGAAGCAATTAATGGCCCTGGCTGAGAACATGATGCAGTGTAACAGTCTACTGCAAATGAAAAGATATATACAAGCAAGGTGACCAAACACCCCCTTCCCCTCTCTCCTTTTTGTAGGCAGACAGGCCCTCCAGTTATGGTTTGTTAGCATAATATTTTCACCATACAGCAAATGAGATCCAAGAAGTCCACAAGATATTTCAACACATTTGCGCTCTTCTTAAGATATATAGCTACTTATGCAAATCCAATCACATGAAGTCATTTGATGATTATGTTTACAAAGTTGTAAATGAGTTTCACGATGTGTTACAATCTTCAGACCACTGATGTTTATGTGTTATTTGCAGCATAGACATAACGGAAGAGACACATAATTTATGTATACTGAAAATGAGGAATTTTGCATACATTTTGGTAGCAAACCTCATGATTATGAAGGATATTAATTTGTTATTACTTTGTATAAACATAGCTTACAAATGAAAATTAGCGAAAGATAATGTTATGCGAGAATTATTATCAGAAATTTTGTGAATAGTGATCATATTGATTTTATGTATAGAACGTTCTGTCAAATGAACCCTGGAAAAATCGAGTACAATTCTAGTACAACATTCGGTCCTGAGCTGCACATTTTGAAAATCATTCTAGTACAATTCTAGTACAAAGATTTGTACTAGAATTGTGTTCCAAATGTGCAGGTCAGGAATGTGTACTGGAATTGTACTCCATTTTTCCAGGGAAAAGAGAGGTATTATTTAATAGATGGTTTGTGTCTGAGTAACAATACTTTAAAAGCTTCCCAGAAGAAAGTTCATCTAGCTTCTGATAAATGGTGATTTCAGGACTAAAGATTTGTCAAACAGTTTCTCCTTGGTATTTTCAAGGATCCAAATAAATATGTATGAACATTTATTTAACCAATTTTACAGTGGAAACTCGTCGTTGGAGCCAATCATAAATTTTGAGTTGACCATAACAGGTTGCCATTAGGCCAAATATAAAAAATAGTCTGTCTCAGCTTCCCGCGCGCATAGCTTTTAAAAATCCAAATTAAGCGCATTTCTTTTCTTTTTTTTTAGGTTCGCGGCCGCAAAAAAAAGGGGGATATTTCCGCATCCGCGTAGCCCTTTTTTACTAAAAAAACCCACAAATAAACATGCATAGCGCTTAGGGTTTTGACCTTAAGTAAGCTGAGACAGAGTTTTTTTTTAGCCTTAACAGAAATAAAGTGCCATATCGTTGCCATTGGGTTTTGCATGCAAGTAAGTTTACTAAAATATTGAAATGTTAAAAAAAAACCGTCAAGACATATATCAATCAAATATTGTGTTAAAAGTATAATCACTTACTTAAAACAACAAATTTACCAGCATTAATAATTGCTCATTTGAAATCATGCAGGCAAAGTAAAAACCAAAAAACTGCCATCTTGGAACTGCAGATTTTCAAGGAGTGTTTTGAGATGGACATTTGGCTTGCTGCGAAGTATTTTTATTATCACACGTGCGAGACTAAATGCAACATGTTATACTACACAATCCCGCAGATAGAAACGATGCACATAGCTGTCAATCAAGCCTGGAAAACTACAAAACTAAATTTGATCGCAATATTATGAAAAATATAAAAAGAACTATTTCCCAAGCATTCTGGTATTTTCAAGCTTTTGCTATTAAAATTCATGTTTACTGAGTGATAAATTTGTTACCCCCTGTTTGTTAAGCAATATGAAAAATATTAATGGTTTGAGTTCGTATTTATGAATTTTAGAGAAGATTGTCGTAAAATCGGTTTGAAAATCAAATTGGATTTATGCAGCCATGACTGTCACTATACCCCTCCCATGTTTCCTTGGGTAAGAAACTTTACTCTAATTCTTCTGTACCAGTTCGGTAGACACGTTAAGCCATTGGTCCCCTGTGCAAATGCTCCTTCCTGGGGCGCTGCATACAGTGTATACCTGGTGAGTCCATGTTGATCCGAGTTCCAGATCAACCTGTATCTCCATAAAGAACTAATTGCAGATGCAATGTAGTTTATGGATTAATCTATATTTGTGGTCTGTGTATGTCATTTTTTAATGAAGACAAGAGAAATATTTTTACTGAAAATGCTCAATGGTTGGCTGCAAAAAGTAGTTCCAGTTTGTGGACAATCTCCAAAGGACGTTTTGGCTGATAACCAAAATGTTATTTTTAATTCTGATTCTGGTCTTCTGTACGTTGCCATACCCTAAACATCAAAATAAACTAACATCCATTCACAATTTTGCATTCATAATAATGAAGAATATTAAACTGGAATCTCATGACACATTAATTTGTTTTTATCGAGCCTGTGGTTTTATGTATTTTTTTAACCAAACCTACATGGGCGTGTTAAATATCTGGAACCATGTTCATGTTGTGGAAAATTGTGTTTTAATAATGAATTATGTTTTTGATTGATTCTCAAAGAAAAACAAACTGTAAATGTGTTAGCAAACAAAACAAATGTATATAACAAAATACATTCATGTACTCCAGATATTTGTGATTAAATCACTAAACATTTTTTTCTAAAATAAACTTTGCTTTGTATACATGATACATTTTGAATGGAAATTGTCTTTATTTTGGGCATTATTTCTTTTTTTGAACCACCAGGGGCCATATTCACAAAGCACACTTTGCCTATAATTTCTAAATCTTGATGTATGCAGTAAGCAATCAGACTCTGTTACAAGATCCATGGCAAATCCCTTGTATTCTACAACGTTGTGAACTAGTGTTTCAGTGTTGTGTAAGAAACTAGCCAGCTTTGATTAGGATTGATGTAGGCCAAATCACCGTGTATTAATATATTTTGTGATTGAATCTTTCATGATTTTAGTGTTATTTTTGGCTAATTTTATTTGAATAATCAGCAATATTGGGTACGTTGTTATGATTTGGAAACACAGTTTTTGTCCCTGTTGGTCATATTGACTTTAATGCGTTAATCAGCTGCTTACTGTATACTTTCAAGGGTAGCTCTTGCACTTAATTCTTAAGGTCTGTATGTACAAAAGAGGTTTAAGAGTTGAACCAGGTTTAAAGTTGGACCTGGTTTAAGTGAAATTTCGTTTCACAACTAAGTATATTTTCCTCAACCAAAATTGTCATATTTTGAGGGTTTGTAAGATTTTCGGTTGAATCTTCAATATTTTTAAGCTGTTGCAGTTCTAAAAATGCTTCAAAAGTTCCTTTTATGGTAGTAGTAATTTTGACTTTCACCCGGTCTAAATCTTAAACCTCTTGTACATACAAGATTTTCCCTTAAAACTATTTTCATAATTGGTCGTACAGCATTCGCACAAACAGTTGCATATTTGCATAGGCCATATTGACATTTTCAAAACCATTTACAAACTTCTCATGCCCATGATATACTAGCAAGACGCAGCTAGCGTCTAGCTAGATGCTAACAGAGATGCTAAGATTCAAATTATTTGAACTTGCTAGCGTCTAGTTAGCGTCTTCAAAGCGTCTAAAATCAAACCAATTGCTAGCAGCGTCTTGCTAGTATATCATGGGCTTTGCAGTCTATAATCGCAGTTTCCCCCCCCCCCCCTCCAAAAAAAAAAGAAGAAGGTTAGAACAAATTAGTTAAGTCAAAACACAGTTCGTAACCGTTTGTACAAAGTATTGTCACCGTATTTACAAAGAAAAACATGAAGTTATTTTTAATATACGGACTGAAGTGTTTCCTTAGTTATTGGGAACACTTACAAGGTGACAATTTTGTGTCACAAGTGAAATGGAACAAAACATCATGTGAGTGCAAGAAAGTTGTATCTGCAATGGCTGCCCTAAGTTATATTTATTTTATAACTTGTCACAAGAATGTGAAAAATCCCTCAGAATGTTACCATCTTATGTCAGTGGTTCTTGAAATGGTTCTTCAGGTGACAACCATTTCAAGAACCACTGACCCAATTACGACTGGAGATTATACAGTGTGCAATCCAAATTCATGACAAATGGCAGCTATTGCAGATACAACTTTCTTGCACTCACATGACGAAATAAGCACATACCGAGAGTTGAGAGCACAAAGGCTTTGTTTGCAACGTAACAGTCCCCAGAACAACAGGTTTCAGACCTGATAATGTTCTCAAGAAAAATAATCTATTACATAGGTGTATAAGATCATTCATCTGGTAAGACCGATTAGGTCTTGAAATCTTTTGTTCTTGGGATCCTAGGGGGGGGGGGGGGGGGGTACTCAATTTTTTTTGGTAGGTATGTGACATCTGCAACATCCAACATAGGGTCTTGCTGTACTGATTTTTGGTCAAAAATAGGGTCTATGGAACTGATTTTTTTTTCTGAATTGAGGTCTCAATCAGGAACTGATTTTTTCCCATAAAAATATGACAATTTGAGCTGAAAATTGCTCAAAATTAGGTTGAAACTTAATAAAACATACTTTGGGGTCATTTTATTTGAAAATGGGGGTCTTCGAAACTGAAGTAGTCTTGAATTGAGCATCTTGGGGGGCGGGAGAGGCGGGTTGATTGAAAATGGGGTCTTGTGGGCAGCACATACCCATACCTTCCGTCAATGTAACAGACCCCCCCTTTCCAAGGCTTGGGATTGTTGAAATGCAGATACATCCTCTGTGCTTTCAATACATATTGTAGATATTGTGAAATTTTGATGCATCCAATACACAAGGCCTACAGAGGGCCGAGGGAATTTAGCATGTTGACAAAAAAATCAATATTCATCAATAGGTGCATCAATTTTTTGAGAACAAATGAAGCCTTTGAAAGGCAATCATCGCGCAACAAAAACGATGTAACAAACAACACTAGCTAAATGTACTTCACAGTTTGAAATACAGTATGTGGTGTGGACTGTTAAATTTGCAATATCTGCATACATGGAATTCTTGTCTTTTGATTGCTTTTGTTGGATGCAGAATGTGTGAATTAAAATACGTTAATCCAGGGTTTCCCAACCGAAAATCAACCTTTACTGAAATTTAATCCCACAATGCAGTGATAAAGCATAGCAATGCCCCCAAATAGGTGTGAAATGGATGCGCACTACCACCCATCCCAAACAACAATTCAAATTGCCCGCTTTTATGTATATGAATTGCAGGAGCTAATGTCCCGGCTTAATTTTACTTATTATAGGCAAAACTGTGTTTGGACTAAAATGTCAGTTAAAGATTGATTTCCGGTTGGGAAACCCAGGATCGACGTCCCGGATCGACATATTAAACGCAATAGTTACCTAATAAGGTTAAGTACATTGTGCCCTGGAACTTCAGGATAAGGAAAGAATTTGCCCAAGTAGAACAGGGGCTCATAACTAGTTCTTACAATGAGAAAATTGAAGGGTAAAGTGCTAAATGCATCTTTCCTTGGAATATATCTCTAATGGATTTCTTTGTTTTTTGAGAGTCAAAGCAACCATTAGTACTAGTCAAAGCTCCAAATTAGGTGTGTGCACCACCAGTTAAGGGGCCTGTTAAGGCTTATATTTTGACTTTCTTTTTTCGCTAATAAGTCTAAAAATATTAAGTTACAATAAAGAAAAGTATGCATTTCTAGAAAGCAAATTTGACAAGGAATCTGCTTATGCAATTGGTTTGGTTCAAAAATGACCATATTTGGAAATAAAAGCAAAAAACAGTGATTTTGCTTGAACATTTTACAGGAAAAGTAACTAAAAAAATTGTTACTGCCATTTTATCACATATCGTTTTTTGGAAAGTGCACAAATTGATCTAGGATCGCATTTTTTATTTTTTCAAATAAAGCCTTATTTTTCGAAATATAATGAAAACCATGTTAAGTGTGCCGTTTCCGACATTTATCTACATCAATTTTGATAGAAACTAATGAATATCTTTGATTTTAGGACCTTAAATTAAAAAGTGAGAAACGCGATCCTAGATTTTGATATAATGTACATGATGGTTGAAAAAGCTTTCCTTGTACTTTTTAGTTTTTTTAGTTACGTTTCCCGAAAAATGCAGTATTTTCATCAAAATTGATAAGGAGAAATCCCATTTTTAATGAAGAAATCGCACATTTTGACCTAAAACCCATGAATTTTAAGGTCTAAACCTTGGGTATCGGACATGATAACTTATTATGTAATTGATATTATTGATAAGTATTGTGCTAAACTTTCAGATCCAATTTTAAGCTCCTTATTTTGTAAATATTGAAAGAAATTAAAAATACCAATGTTCAATTATTTGGTCTTTGTTTACAACATTGACAAGTTTATTGCGGGATTTTAAAAAATGTGCTCATGCAAGAACATAACGCAACGCGTTCACCCACGCACGCAGTACTTTGTTGCCGCGCAAAAAGGCACGCACATCAAAACACGCAACCTAAAGTCAAAATATAGGACGCGTATCTATGACCGTATTTTCCCGCCAACAGCCACGTGGGTTTTTTTTACTGTAAAATGTCAAAATAATCTTTTAATTTTACCTATAAATAAGTTTAAACGTTTTGTTTTGTAGTATTTTATTGTCTGTAATAAAAGGTAACATGCTGAAGTATCGGAAATGCAGAAAAAACAATTCTGCTTTAAAACAAACGGCCGGGATTAACAGGCCCCTTAAGAAGCACTGGCCTATACTATATAAATCTTGAAGTATGCAACAAGCAGCCAAATCACGCACAAAAAAACAATATATCAATACGAGGAAATAAATTAGTTCGTAATATCCGAATCAAAATGAAGTACTCAATCTTACTGAATATTTAAATAAACTTTCAAGGTTTGTCCATGTGGTAGCAACAAAATTGTCCAAAAAGAATACCAAAATCATGAACGATTTATGTACAAAAATATTAATACTCTGTGATTTGGTCTTAATCAATCATTGTCAGTCTCTTACACAATGCAAAACCTGCAGTTCACAAAATTGTAGAATACAATGGATATGCTATGGATCTCTTAACAGAGTCAGATTGCTTGTTGCATACTTCAAGGTTTATAGAGTATAGGAGATCTATCTGGGGTCTGAAAATAAAAAACAATCTCTTTGTTTCTACTAAATTGACCATAATTTTGCATCACTTAATCTTATCAATTAGGTTTTTTTAGGTTCAGATAACTTTGAAAAACAGTGATATTTTAGTATTTTGTGATATAAGGTACAAAACAATCTGCTATACTTGACTTTTAACTCTCAAACTAATTTTAGAAACATTTCTCAAAGTGGATTTTTATGCTGAACATGATGGTGATCTAACATTTTTGACCAGAATTGTCATTTTTGGCAAAAAGTGCATAACACTATTTTTGCCCCCTCCCCCTTCAAAAAAAAATAAAATTGAGTCAACACCTTGAAAATGCACGCTGTGTGAGAGACTCCTACATGAACGCTACTGTCTACACATTCATGGATTAGATCCACAAACAATAAATTCATTTACAAACGTATCATATTTCAATTATATACAATTTGATTATTATTATGTACATCTTTCGCTACATTTTTCACACAATACTTTATGAATACGAGGGGGTATCAAAAAATTTTAAACTCTACCCAGAAGAAATAGAGCCAGTAACATAATTTTTTACGAGATACTCAAGGCATCTTTGCATAGTCAATGTGAAAATCTATACAGTCTCCCACTTTTAACCTGGGACCATAAAACCTACGTAGGTTTTATTGTCCCAGCTTTTAACTGACTGTCCACAGACCATCATTGTAGGGATCCTCTACATTGACAAAATCTGTTTTTATATTTCCATGAAAATCAACATTTTCAAGTCGACCATGATTCATTACATCATTGTGACGTCATGCATCAACCAATTTCCTTTATTTTGGCATCAATTGAAAAAAGAAACCATGCCCTTTAATATGGTATCAAACAACTAAACTTTGGTTGTACCATTACAATTTATTGGCCCCTGTAACCCTTTTAAATGCAGGGACTTAATTACATAAGCTGCATGTCTCAATTTCCTCCATGCAGCTTATGTAATAAGCGGGTGGGTAGATGCGATGACATCAAGCACCACCTGTAATTAAAGGAAAATTATGAGACCATTTCTGCACCATAATGTACATAAAGATGAGTGACTATTCTGACAAAATTTCATTGATAGAGCCTCATCCCTTCTAGGTAAAGTTTAAAACTTTTTGATACCCCCTCGTTCAACCTTTGGTACAACCTTTGTCTATATACATCAAGATTAAAGTACAAGGCACACTTATAAAAAATACTTCCATATTATTGCACATCAAATTCAAGGTGATGTTAGGCCAAATAAAAAATGGATCATGTTTCAGATCCACGTAGTCAATATTCAACAGAAAGGGATACACTCTTATCTATCAGTGGTTTTTTTTATAATCATAATCTTAATTTCAATGTCTATTTGATAACAGTGCAGGTAAAGTCTAAAAATGAATGCTCTACAAATCATGTCTTAGATATGTAATTACTACAACTCTTGAATATTATGTTAATACCAAGTCCAAGGAATTTGTATAGGGGAATTGGGATATTTGTCCGGGAATTTGTATAGGGGAAATACTCCACCTCGATGTTGGAAGATCGAGACTTCCTCCCTCATCTACGCCTCAGGAGGAAGTCTTATCATCCAAACCATGTTGTGCTTGTACAGCCTGCATTCAAACATTTTAATCACCTTAAAATGTTTTTGAGTGGCAATCACAGTAACAACCAATCACATCCTGTGCGAAATGCAGTGCAGTGTGTGTGATGATGCGGTGTAAAAATGGCAACATGGTTAAAGGAGCATGGTCAAATTGCATGCCACTTTTTAAAATTTGTGAGATTTTTTTACAAAAACATTGCTCATATTTTTCCATAATTCATGTGAAATTTTACAGCTGGAACATGTTTCGTTTTAAAAATAAAAGTGCAAATATGTCTATATATGGTAACCATTAATAAATGACGATCTTTTATATGAAAATCTGAAAACTGAATTGTGAAAAATCGAATCATGCGCCTTCAATGAGTAAAAACCAAGAATCAAGACACTTATTTTTCAGATAGATTTGCATATTAAAAACTAGTTTCAGTCTCCAAAGTCCAATGATTTCATTGCTCAACTATTGTAAAGCACAATACATGTAAAGACTGAATATCAGCAGGAGTCAATCGATGGCTTTCAAAAATGGGCACTACTAATGATGTTCTTTATCACTCATAGTGTTATACTGTACATGGGAGTTGTGCAATATCTTTCATCATTCCTGGTGTATCTCTGAATGCAGCATGTTGTTTCTCATGGTTTTAGAGGCTCAGTCACACATCACCATATGAAGCCCAAATATACACCTAACATACAGTATTTTAGAATTATCGATATACATGTATATCTATAACATAACAGTGTATGTTAGGCATACATTAGGCTCTATACATTGATGTGTGACTGACCCATAAGGTCTCTTTATAAAAGAAATCTAATCAAAAGCATCTAGCTTATCAAAAATTGAAATTGACTCTGCCAGAATCACAGACCCAGTTTGCACATAGAATGAAATGCACAACCTGTATGCTTGTTAGTTGCAATTCTATCAAAAAAAATCCAGGTACAACAATTGAGTCCATGCAAGGATGGTCAATTATTCTTTCTCTTACAGAAAAAATTTCAAGGACTGTGACTAATATTCAAATACAAAATGGATTCACTGGCTTGTTGCACACATGTATAATAAATATTGGTAGATTAAAATTGCACACAAGAATAAATGTGTCATTGTGACTCAACACCCGACTATCACAGAGACCCAGGAACTAGCAAAATACAACCCTAAAGTGGTACATGGTAGGATACCGGCTGGTCCCCTGTCCTATGGAGCTTTGCCTCAACTCAGCCTATCCATCAAAGCAGGCATACTCTAATTGTAATTAAAATATGACTAGAAACACAGATCACTATTTAAAAAAAATCACCTTGTTTAGGCTTTCGCCAAGCAAACCCAACTTGGTACCTTATATAAGAAAACTTATCTTCAACAGGGCTCAAAGATGTTTTTCATTAGTCATCCAAAAAGTGGATCATAGAACACAGCAATTGTACGTGAGTTTCACAAATTGGTAAGAAAATTATTAAAATATCAGATCTTTACCGTGCGACTTACTTACACTTTACATTTTCATTACGTGAAGCATGAAAATCATGCAATCACCAGTGGGCCAAGCATGTTCTGTGTTTAGAATGGATACAAATTTTTATACCGTCATGACGGTGAACACGCTAACCAATCAACTGCCAAGATTGACAGATATACTCCTTTGGCCTGTGTGGCAGTTTGAGAGATGAAAGAGGCAGGGAACCAGCCAAGAAATAGGATACACATACAGTATAATATAATTTAGATCCATTTGCTTGAAGGGTACAGAATTATGCTCTGCTTTTTGGATTTTCACATAGCTTTGAATCTTGGTCTGCTTTTGAGCTGTCCTGCTTTGGTCTGTTGTTCCTTGGCTGCTAGAACTGGAGATCTGAAAATTAAAAAAAAGACGTATGCATTTTATTAAATAATAATAATAATAACAATAACTGTTTTTTATAGCGATTTTCCATTAAGATCAAACCGCTCATGACTCGCTGCAGGTAGATCGTCACAATGAATCATTTCACTTCATTTAGGCGTTTTGCGGCCTTTTCAAGCGCATTATCCTATCGGTAGTTAGATTGTAATATGTACCCTTTATGCAGCTTCCCATATCCTGGGTGGGGGCAGACTATGATGGACAAATCAGATGACAGCTTTAAGTGCAGGAGGAAGACCGGATTACCCGGAGAAAAACCTGCAGAAGCGAGTATGGACTGAAAACCAAATGCACATACATTGCCTGGACCAGGGATCGAACCCACGACAGTCCTATTGGCTCATTGGTGCAAAGCGAGGGAAGTACTGCTGCGCTAAACAGCTTCCCCTAAATACTACATGTACTATTATTGAAGTCATTAAATTTCCTACAAATTGTGAAATTTTGAAGACAACAAATGTGAGTCGCGTAGTACAAAACAAATGTCTTGCCACTGGTGTCATATACCTATCGTTACCAGGAATGACAACATCATGAATAAGGACACATACATTGGTCTCACTGAGAACACTTTTAAAAGCAGATACTCCGGACATATGACCACATTCAAATACAAATTAAAACGTTCTGCAACACTCTCAGTGACCATATATGGAAATTAAAGGACACAAACATACCATTCTCTATAACATGGAATGTGTAAGCAGAGCAAAATCATATTCAACATCTAGTAAACTTTGTAATTTGTGCATTGAAGAGAAATATTATACACAAACCTGAGATGTGCTCGCTTAACAAACGTAATGAACTCATGAACACATACATGCCGGCAAATTGTCTCTTTAACCTGTTTTTACCCAATTGTTTGGACAATTATCATGTCTATAAGTTCATGCAACGTTGACAGGGTCAAGCATTATCCTCCTTAAGTGATCAATATTTTTTATGATGGAAACAAGGTAATCTCTCACTTTCGTGATCAATACCTTATATGTAAATAAGATTATATCAACATAGTTCCATCAATAATATGTATTTGCCATTAGATCAATCACCATGTGACCAATTTATTATTATTATGGGCAAGCTTTTTGAGGTGGGGCCCATTTGTGTTACATCTCACTCACTTCATCCATACCTAACTCCTTCCTGGTAATCGTTGATTATAAATACCTTTATCTGACTAATATTTTTAAATGATTCTATAGACTAATACATTATCTTCAAAATCATACCAAAATTATGACATTTCACACGATTATTGAAAAGTTGTGACAAAATTTGATGCACAATGTACATATCTCATCCACACCAACTACATTTATGCATGTTTTCATCTCTGGCTAAATTAGCTTATTGACTTTAACTTGTTAATAGCGTTAATTATCAACTTTATTCGGGTTAATTCCAACTTGTTTTTGGATAAACAATAACTAGTCTTTAAAATCATATAAGATTTGTGACACTTCAATGGATTTTTAAGGAGATATGACAGAATAATATATGCACAATTTTCATGATGCCTCAACCTCACCCGTCTCAACCTCATCCGACTCCACCCCTGGCTAAGTAGCTTTAATGGGTCATTAAGCTTAATCAATCACTTCATTTGGGTTCTACTCTTGATTTCTTGAAAGTCAAATAAATTGTCTTTAAAATCATACCAAAATTATGACATTTCATTTGATTGTTGAAAAGATATGACAAAAATTGATGCATAAATCACTCTCCATGTAACAAATCCACCTTTAATGGGTGCCCACATTAAAAAGCATGACCATTTGTTAATGTAATAGTTTTTTTATGGTTTGGAATATATTTTGTATTTGTATCAAGTTCATTCTGCATTTTGTTTCTGATGAGTGAGGGTCTCCATGGCCCTTACGAAACAGTTCTGTCAAGCATGGAATAGCAGGATGTTTTAAGTCCATATAACTTGATTATATGAAGCTCCCTTTATTTGGTTGAGCACTTTACTGATCTTTTGTATGGTTTCATTATATAACTTTCATTATAAAGAATCTGATATGCAAGTATGTAGCAGAGGTCTGTATCTCATTGAGGTTGAGCTTTCTGTGTTCACTGTACTGACTGTATTTCCTCTTGTTATGATCCTGACAAGTAGAAAATGGTTGAATTCTGATTGATTTCCGGTTAAGTTTATAAATATTGATTTTAACATTGATAAAATTATTTGCGCCCAATGGGTTAAATGATGAAATGACCTGTCACATGACTTACCACATATCCACTCGTCTTCAACAGTCATGTGACTAATCACATGACTGTAGAAGACCATTGGATATGGTTGCAATGTGGCAAATGAAAGGTCCTTATTTTATTCAATTATTCACTACAATTGGTTGAATGAGAACATCCATGCTTACTAGGCTGATTTTGAAAAAATCGAAATGTTGATATTTTATCGGGCAACCCTCTAATTTGGTGCATTATGAGTCAAAAATACCACATACAAAATTTTATCACTTTTTGTGAATATTTAGGGGGTGCTACCGACCTTTGAACTTTTGTGTGTAAAG
>JXSR01S074416.1:0-38861 GCA_000969725.1 Ophiothrix spiculata | reverse complement strand
TTAAAAATCATGTAATATAACCCATTATATATATTGATTAAGCCAAAAAAAATAAATTGTTATGTTGCCCTCAGAGACCGACCCAATTCATAAATTTAAAAAAAATATTAGGGTCGGGAAAGCACCCAATTTTGCTCAGATTGGGTGTTTTTTAAGAAAATATTTTGAAAATTGTGGAAAATGCACCCAAATTTGGTACTTTAGGGGCTTTCTAAAAAAAATAGTAAAACAAATATATATTTTCCAACCGACTGACCAAATTTTCAGAAATACCACTTGAGGGCAACACAACAATTATTTTTTTTGGGCCTTATAGGCCTATATATTGGGAGAACAGGAGATTTCAGCCATCACACCCCACAAAATGCTGGTATACCACCTCCCCCAGAAAAAGAACTTCCAAGTCCGTAGCCAGAGGTGGTTTGAGTTGTTCGATCAAATCCCATTTAAAAACTATGTAAAACAGCCAAGGGACACTCCCATTAAATCGAACCCCCTAAATATCCTGAAATGGAAATTCTGGCTACAGGCCTTAACCTAGACATGGTAATCTTTTTCAAAGGATACGGTCCTACATCTTTGGCCACCTCCTCCCCCACCATTACCAACAATCTGGTCTATTTCTCAGTTTAAACGTTATTGATTTCCCACCTTCTTCGTTTGGCACAGTTCACTGTTGACATCCATATTTGGCAAGCTGTAACATTATCCAAAATGCACAAATGCTACAGCAATCAATAAGCTTGAGAATGGACACCAAAGGGGAAACCGGATACGAACACTAAAATAACATCCATGTATCACAAAATATAACATGCTTTGAACTTGGTAAAAGTTTTTAATGGACACCACTTCCCATGATGCACTTCATCTCTTGATGAAATCTAGACATGTTCCTTGTACAAATATATGCAACATATGTGCACGTTTGCAATGCTTCGTGAGTAGGGATTCTACTTTGTTATAACCCAGTTTGCGAATGATTGAATAAGTGAGTGGGTAGCTCACTAGGTTTACAAATTGAGGCCAGATGCGCTAATCAACTGAATGATATCCCCATCGTTTTCTTCCTGTGGGTAACACAGAGGGTGGATCTGAAAACCAACCAAATGCTCCCACTGGGATACTAATGACTTAGTGAGTACGTTATGAATCAAATAAAACAAAGCAGGTTGGTTATAGGGGGAGGATCCTTCTTGGATTTAGCAATCAAAATATACAAGGGATTGTCTTAAAGGGGAGGAAACCTGTTATACAAACAGTTTGTGTTTTCCTCCGGGGAGCAGGAAGAGAGTCTGACAGGAGTGATGATGTATAAATGGCAGATTCCCTGGCCTGTTTTGTTTGCGAGGAAACTTGATACAGTTCAAGTGAAAAATTTGAATCACAATCAATAACGTCAAGGTTCAGGATTTCTTCTTTTTCATGCAAAATAATTGTGACCCATCATATCGAAAGGTACCTTAAGGGTCCCAAAATGAAAATTGATTTTTTGGTCTCATCTGAAAGATTATATTTTAAGCTTTAAAATGACACCTTGCTTTTAGTTATTGGATGTTTGATTGCAAAGTTACATCCAAATTGGTAAATGGCATCAAGCTGATTCAGAAAACTATAGTTCTGTAAAAATCAAGTTTAAAGTTTCTGCACTGGTAAAACTTGAATGGAGAAAGGATTTGTATCTTGTTTTTTAACAAATTAATCTTATGTTTTGGATGTTGGAGCCTGATTAATATGATAGAGTACACTTCAAAGCTAACGTTTCTGATGAAATTAGAAATTCGACCTTGGATGTGAGTTTTGACAATGCTCAGCTTCAATGGCCCGTATCTCGTAATTTACTATGCCGGTATTAAGGTACCTTTCGATATGATGGGTCACAATTTAGCAGAAACAAAATCTATGTATTTGGCATGGTTTAATCTTCTCAATAGTGACAATTTCGGAGATGGCACTTCAAATTTTCATTGGAAAAAACAAAAAGCAGCAAAGGCTGAATTTGTGCAAATGCTCCAAAATTGACCGAAATCAAATTGAAAATATGTAAATTTGATACTAAAAAACCCTCCCTGAAAAGTGGCACCTCTGTCATTTGTAAAATAATGAGAAATCAACAGAAAAATGTCACAAAATCATAAAATAATGTCATATTCATGAGATCTTCATTTCACATGAAAGGAAATAGTTCAACATCTTGATTCAATCTTTGATTTTTAATGGCACAATTTTACAAGCAATCTATAATATTGCAGGAAATATCAATTCTTCATAGTATCAAGACAGTTCACTTTTATACCGCCTCTTGATCTTTCCTTGCAATTCATATTTGACTATCCGACTCCTGCAATTCGTCAATTTTTATTAACTAACAAGGAAGATGGTTATAAATCTCCGAATCGACGACAAACGGACGCATGACTTGGTCAATATTTAATGAGTGCAATTTCATAGCATTTAGTTTGAAGGAAATGAAGCAGCTCAACATGTGTTTCTCTGCGGATCCTACCCAACCCTGTCACAAACTTGGCGAGTAAGTTGGCTATTTAAGGTGTACGATATCAAGAGGTACGCAGGAGTAGCAAGAGTAGTATTTTATCACCATAACAGAGGAAATTGTTCACAGATATAAGAGTTCTGTAAGAATTGTAACACCTTTATGGTGTCAATTTATGAATTATGGCAATATGTTGGATCAAATTTGGCTGGTGTGTCAACAGATAAGTGCCCAAAGACTCCCATATGTTTTTATTTATTTTAAGCTACTATGTAGAGGTAATCTCTACAGAATCTAACTTTTGTACAGAGTTTTGTCCATCAATCTAACACATAAAATAAGGAATCTTGGAAATCTGCCAGTTAAAAATGGCGGGCTTCCCCCTGGATTCGAACCCGGTACCTTTTGCACCCCAATCCCATTATTACTATGTCAAGACACTGAGCAGGTGCTGCGATTTCGTGATCATTGTTCGGACTCTGGTGATTTGCCCAACTTTGTGATTTGTTATTTTTTGATGTTCGGTAGGGTCAGGGTAAATTGAGAGTAAATTAAGTTACGGTTACTGAAAAAAATTCAGTAGGTACTTTGCTTGAATTACACAGTGGCAACTCGTTAACGTAACCTGATAACATGAATTTCCTGGTAACATCTTTGTCAATTCCCAAGAATATCTTTTACATTGTAAATTTGTTGGATAATACGTAGTTATGATAACACAAAGCAAAATCATAATTCTACTGCAGCATTTTCTGTCATAAATGCTCAAAGAAATAAAGGCGACCTTGTTATTGGCAGGGGTTTGTCTTATACTTGTACAAAAAATGTTTCCCAACCATTTCAATTTGATATAAATTTGGATTTGGACCTTGCTTCTTGGTGGGACAATAATAATTATGACACGATTACTAATTGTTATTGTGTCAAATATTATTTTAGTCCTTGCTACACCAATGGGAACACAGAATGGTGTCTTTGGTATGCTATGTTTCAATCAAAATAAGATATTTGGTTGATTTTTTTTATTCAACTAGTTAATTCATTATCCTTGTTTATTTGATTAATTCAGCACATTCACAAATTAAAACATGATTTTCTTCGAGGGATATTGACCATAAAATTATGCTATTGTTTCGGATTATGTTGTTTTGTAATATTTTGCCTTCAAAATGAAATTGGTGGACTAATGTTTCAGGGTTGAAACTAATTTGAATACTTACAAATTGAAATTAAACAAACATTTATTATTGAACAAGGAATTACAGATGAAAATGAGTAACAGCAAAAATTGTATCTGAAATAAATTAATTTCTGTAATTGGTGTTGCAGTGACAAACACACAGCGCCTTGTCTATTGCATGAGAAGCAACAATCAAGTTTCCTGCCACAATTTATGTTCTCTACATTTCACAGCATGACAAAAGAAGACCTGGCCATCCTCATACCGCCTACTTATCTCATATCAATGCTTTTCAACTAGCGGCGCACATGCCAAATATGGCGCTTTTGACTTGCACTGATCGGCGCTTGTATCTGGACATAGCGCATTTTTGTGATTTTCTATGTCAATTTGTTCTGTAAGAACTCACAGTATATAATTTAGTATTTTCTTCCATGTAATGATGTAAACAACCCAAATCTACCCCTAATCCTCATATTATCTCCAATGCCATTATGTACCATTTACCCCAATCTACCCTACACCTGATCTTGCTTTCTGTTTGTGGCAAATTATGTAACATTATAAAATATCAGATAAACGCCAAGTAACAGGTTGGTACTCAAAGAAATATTTCTACACATTAACCAGTGTCTCTCTCAGCCATATCGCATCGCCATATATTAATCAACACCTTACTTTATTATAGACCATGTTCTAAAAACATCCATGTTGGAATCCATTATAATGACTGGCCAAATGATTGAGGTTTCTTAACTAAGGTAGTGTTAAGAAAGTGCATCGGAATTACAAGGCACTTACATCATACATGAGTAATGATGTCTAATAAGCGTCAAATAATGGACGATGGCTGGCCAGTCACAAGTTGACTTTTTGATTTAGTTAGGAGAGATGAGTACATGATCCCATCTCTGTAAATATTGATCACTCTGTAAACTTCAAACTTGTAGACTAAAATAGAGAGGAATGATTTAAGGCAAACAGGAGTAAGCAGAACTAACCCCAACCCAACTGAATCTCGCAATATCTCATTCCACAAAGTAATAAGTAATTTGCAAGTCCAAAAACATCACAGACCGGAATTAGCTATTATCACAAAATTGCTGCCATGGCAGTGCCTGCTCAGTGGATTGACATAGTGATAATTGGATTGGGGTCCCTGGTTCGAATCCGGGTGATTGAAAACCTGCCATTTTTGGCTTGCAGATTTCTGAAGAAATAGTTTTTAAATGAGGAAGTGGTCAAAAATGTTAGGGATAATATCTCAATATCAAAGTTTGTTGAATTTTGAGGACAAATAGCAATCATAAAATGACATATGACGGGGTGAGAGCCAATTTACCAAAAACTAATGGTAATAATAACAAATGAAATTAAAAAAAGCTGATAAATAACCAAATCAATTTGTATTTTTTTTCTTAATTGTAGATGCAGATATTTATTTCACAAGGAATATTGTACTAAAAAAATCATTATTTTCCTAGGTGTCAGTATTTCAATTTGGAAAAAAATAACTATTGAGAAAAAAATGCCATGAAACACCTGTAGTAGTTTTAAAAATATTCTTATTTGAGATCCTGACAAAATATGCATGTTTTTATAAGAGAAAGCTTAAGACAACAATCTATATCAATACAAACATCAAATTTCAAAAACATTTTGCTTTTTACCTGAAAAATTTAAATCATATCCAATTCAATACTTTTAAATATACAGAGCACCAGGCTCACTTTTGATCTGTTTCTGGCAATCACAATACACAGCAAAACATGCAGGTGAAGCCAATACAGGAAATACCATCTTGTTCTCAGCGCAAATGAAATTTATCACTGGATCGACAGATCTACATGGACTGTATTGCTTGTACCCTAATCCCTTCCTTGCGACTATCTCAAACTGAAACATGACCCGAGACAAGATGATCTGAATGGGCCAGGATAACGGTTCAAGACTTGATTGCTTATCTGCCTGGTACGAAGTCTCCCTGCAAACGCTCACAGCCATCTGAAACTCGCTTGCTGTTTTCCGCAAACCACGATCCTAATCATGCCAATATGTTGCATGGCACACTTCAGTGCTATAATAACTCACAACATTCCTTCGTTTCCAACATATTCCTACACAGACGCATTCTTACCGCCGAAAAACAGAAGCCAGAAACAACAGGAAGACAAATTGATGTGAAAAGCATGGGTGACACCGAAACGTCGGCCGTTGCTATAACCCATACACTGATATTGACGTTAACCATCCTGCCTCTAATTTACCTGTAAATTAGCTCTTGACTCAAGTTGGAAGTGCCACAATCATAGCTCTACTTTCTTTTCACGTTTAGTGAAGTTTGATCCACTTCAATTTCCGTTGTGAAATATCTGATCCATTTATGAGGCCGGGTAAACCAGGTTTATGAGATGCTGGCAGAGTATTGAATTCTCAATGTTATTGATTGTCTTCCTCGAGTCTAAGAATTCCCCGCGGGGTTAAAAGACACTGGGTCAAGAATGAACTTTGCAACTTTGTGCTGCTTTACAAAACCGGTTTAAGGAACTAGGCTGGGGTAGACTATTGAACTTAACTAGCAAAGAACGATGACATGATTGATTACAAAAGCTGACACCATTTATTGATCAATTAGATATTTAATTTAAAATATTGATACGGCAAACCTAATTGGCTGCAATTTAAAATAAATAAAACATTTAACTAAACTAGCCAACCAGATTCTTTGTTAGATAAGCATTAGGTTTCATGGTTACAGTCGATCCCACAGGTGTTGGCCGACTGTGTGTATTTAACCTGATTACAACATGAATTAGGTTCACGACTCTCCGAGCACAACATTAACACAAACATGATCAAGTCGCCCGACATTGTTTGAACATTTACGATGGGCATGAAAACAAATATAGCTATCTTTGAAGCGCTCCAGATACGCGCCGTGTATCGCCTGGAGAGACCTATATCCTGATTAGTTAATTTCATAACTCTTTTATGGGTTAAAATCGAGGTTATTTCAAACTAAGCCTTTGTTTTTAGAGTGATTTAAACGATGCCAAAGTTGAAAGATTCATATAGAAAAGAAAACTCCAAAACCAAAATTCTTACTTTTGTAAATGTTTATGACAAATCCAAATATAAGACACCTATCAAATAAACAAAGATGGTTTAGTTTCTAAAATTTTGTTCTAAAATTACAAATGACTACATCTAGCAAATGTATGTATTGCAATGCTTGTAAATTTCTTTTAGTACAAATATTTTCTGAAATACCTATGCTGACATAGAAATGTAATGCATAAAATTGTTTTTATTTAATGTCACACTTTCTTTCTTCATTTCTATTAAAAGATCGAAATCGAAAGGCAGTTATTATTATAGTGTATAATAGCTAAATGTGATCAATTTACCCTGAAAAATTGCATGACATAATTGACTCGACTCGAGATACAGTTAAAGGACTATGCATGAATACATTTTATGTCAAAAAACCGAAAACGGACCTTTTCACCATTTTTTGACTTAAGAGCAATTAATTCAAAATCTAAATTTGTGACTTTCCATTCATTTTCGCTGGAGCAACCCACTTATTACCAAGATCTTGCATCTTTATTATAATCATAATATCACATTTGCCGTGCTCAGATGTTAAAAATATGCCAAGAATTTCTATATCTGTCCCTTCTTGCATCTTTCTAGATAAAACCTTTTTGTCTCTTTCTTCTCCAATGTCTGGTGCAAGAGAGGCTTTCTTTCATCCAGGAATGGGTGTGTCGGTGTCCACCCCGGCCGGCTATCAATACAGCTTGAATCTGCCTGCTACGAGATGACACAAAACAAAGCCTCTACGTCTGCGCTCAAGATGGACCCCTGGAGGAGGGGAGTGCCATTCAAGAGGTGATGCGTATGCAAGGCTCACAAGACCTGCTTTTTCAGCATCGCTGTCACCCGAAGTACCCATTTTTTTTTTTCAGTTGCATCTGCTCTCACCCAAAGTTACAAAAACTTTTTATATTTTTATCTCACAAAATGCCAAATTTTACTCAACGAATTCAAAAAATCATGCTCTCATCAAATGACATCTCATTTTTTGACAAATTAACCCACTTTTGTCATATTTTTCTCTCACCAAATGCCCAAAATCTTGCTCTCAACAAAAATCCCCCCATTTTTTGAATGCTCTAGCCTGTCAGTGCGTGGGCCGTATAATACCCATATCCATTTGATATTTGACAGCTCCCCCCCCTCCGGGGATGGACCCTCGTCAGATTTAAGACAATCAAATTCCATCTCATTGTTCATTACAAACGGAGCATCTTATCTGCTACTTCCAGACATCAAGACAAGACCATTTTGACCAAAAATTATATCAAACATTGAATAAAATAAAGTCACTGCTAATGCTATCAGCAAGCCGGCGATATATTTTGTGGTCAGAATTTCCTGAGTTGATTTACAATTTCCCAGAAAATGTACCGCTTTTTTAAGTATTTGTAATGAAATAAGAGAATTAATACGATTTAGAAAAAAAAAGTTGCAAATTGGATTGCACCTGCAAACTAGACGGAGGCCGATAGATATACAATATCTTATTAAGCTTATAGAATTAACTGTATAGGTAGGTCCAAGTCAAGTGTGTTCCTGCGCTCCCATGTCAGTACCAGGCATGGCAATAAGTACCGTCAATTGGGTGTAAACCTATCTTCCACAAGATTCATCCCGTACCAAAACCCTGGACTTCACATACTAATCACCTAAGACCCATATCTCTGCCAACCATCTTCTTAGCCCCTTTTCATTGATTGATTGGCAAATTTGCGCTATAATAGGGGGGATACGCCTTCCTGATATAGATGAGTAGGACTAGTCAGCGTCCGGCTAGCCTAGCATAGAATAGCATGGCATGGCTAGCCAGGTCTGGGTGTTGCTGTTCATAATGCAGAATTAGAAACATTTAATAAAAACTTCAATGATAATGTTCCATTCATTTTTTCCAGTTCTAAATGGAGCACAAGTCAATACTGTCCCTTGAGGTAAACTTGCTCAATACTCTTAAGCTTTCTGGCTCAATTTAACGTGTTAACCCTTGTGATTCTGAATTGCAATATAGGTGTAAAATAGCCCAGACTGAATTAATTTACACTCAATATGAATTGGAACGCCTGAGTGTTCTCTCCTAAGCTCATTTAAAAACACTCTTGCACTCTTTGCATCAAAAGAGTAAAATGCCATTATTAGCGACTTTTTTTATTTTCACAAATTTTAAATCTGGTGAAAATTAAACTACCCCATAAATATGCTAGTCTTACCATTATATGACTGTTGAGGTTGGCCTAATTCTGAGGATGAGAGGGGTCCGCCGACTGGAACTGGATTTCTATCTCCTACAGACGACGACGCTGGCCCCGACTGTCGAGAGACAAAGAGGGAGAAAATGCAAAATGGAGTTAATTATACATGATAGATGAGATTGGACACCCTGGAAGTGAATAATAATATAAAACAGTATAAATTGACACATGCATGCAATTCAAAAGAATATGCCTTTGTAAACAAAAGCACTGCTCAAGATGCGGTCACAAAACCAAGATGATGGTCTCCCTTCGGCTCTGTCACACATCTATTAACGTATTAATTACGTGCACTGCTTTGATAATCGATACACATGTATTTCAATGACCAAACCAGTGTACGTTATTAGTACGGTATTCATACTTTTTCGTGATGCCTGACAGAGCCCTTAACTTCAATCATTCTTAATAAATTTAAATTGTTAAATTTAAAAAAACTCAAGTCGTAAGCTTAATTATAAAACAATAAAATAGCATCAACATAGTTTAACTTTAATTCTTTTAGAAATATCAGTTGATTTTAAATGACAAAAAAAAATCTGTAAAGAGGAAATAGGAATGTTGAAGAATTGCTATGAGTTTGACCCTAGCCTATTTGAAGAGCATATACCCCTTGTGACTGAGGGGTGCAGCGACCCTCAGCGGCACAGGAAACCGATTATTTCTATCTTGTGAGGTAGCGGAAGGAAGTTATCTCATGGATGAGCAAGACGTAGCCACCCTGCTCTGTTGAGTGACTTCTTGGAGAAATAAGTATTTTAAGGACATTTTACCAACAGGAAATGCACATTTATTCAAAAAACCTTTACACAATTTTCAACTATAATAGTGATAATATGAGCAGAAATTTTGAGGAACATAAGGCAAAATTTGCCTGAACTTGAACATTTGAAATTTTTTGCAGGTCCATCAATCATTTGTACCAACTCTTAAGACTGAAGAAGTCACTGACTGATTGAATTAAAGAGGGTTTTAATTCGTACCAGTTCCAAATGATAGTTGTAATATTTGGATCTGTTATAAGATATATCCTTGCGAGAACTGCATTCCCGATTTCGGATGGATGTATAAAATGTCTGCAATCCATTAGCAATTGTAATACAGAAAATAACAGTCCGGATGTGAGATGACTTCTTGTGTCTTGTAGTTTGAAGTCCTGTGACTATGCAGTGGCGTAGCCAGATATATTTGTTGATCGTAAGAGGTCATCTGTCGGTAAATTTGCACCACTATCGGAAATTTGAAGTTGAAGAGACGTTTGTCGTTTTATTGTGCACAACATCAATTTTGAGTAAAATTTGAACCAATTTGTTTGAAAAGCTGCAAAAACCATTGCAAATTCATTTTGGTATACAGTTTGGGTCAGTTGCTATTGAAATCCTGCAACAGCAACCCTCACATTTCAAGGTGATAGCATTTAGGCCAACATGGGAACTAAAATTCAGGCTACAACTTTTAATACAACATAGCAACCAGCAATACAAACCTACCTACATTTCCAGAAATATATTTGGCCATGTTTTCTATCATTTAATGTTTTGACATATGGATAATTAGCACAGCCTTGGCGAATTCACTGATCTCTCCGTTTTACTACCGGGACCGTAGAATGCGGCTCCTGTCTGGTCTAGATCAGTGCAATAAAACTGATAGGATCTTGTTGTGAGTCACAAATGACATAGAGCACATCATGAAATTGAACATACCCTCACTACATGGCAAGATAATATTTATGAATGGAGGCGAGGGAACAATAAGGGTATCGCATGAAATGGAGCCCATGTATTACAAATTGTAATATAATATCACACGTTTCAGATAAGGATCGTGACATTAACTTTATCTATCACTATCAACATAATCTATATAGATGATCCACGATAGAACTAGTACCGTTCCCCTGATCTCCCCTCCCACGGACCCAGCAATGAGCGCGCGTTGCAGCTATGGCTAAGGGATGTAAACAGGGCTAATCCACTTTTGTAAGACTATCATGCAATATTAGGATGCAAATTTTGCACCTTTTTATTTCTTTTATAACCAAATTACCAATCAACAATAAAGACTTCCTTATTGTGCATGACTTTCCAAATTTTGTCCAACAATCAAAGTAAATTCACTACTAGAAACCAATCAGGCCCAGGTTCACTTGGATAACACACTATATTAAGAAACTTTGTATGCAAAAAGTCTTTGCAAGTCAAGTTAATTAAAAATAAACCTCTGACTTTTGCTCAGCTCTTTTGAAATTTCGATCTGCAATTGGCAGATTTTGATCATCTGTGTAAAAAGATGCTGTCTTATAAAACTGCCTAATTTTATAAATTCAAACACATCATCTATTTAGATATTACTAAAATCATTAACAAAAATTGTCTCTAGAAAGTGGAAAAACACTAATAAAGGAACTAAAACTCATCAAAAGTTTTCAATTCAAAAACAACCTCCAAAAGTACTTTTTAAAAACTCAAGGTCTACAACCCACCCCAACCGAGCCAGGACCTGGTTTAGGCGCCAAACGACGTCCTTGATGGACCATAATCAGTACCTAAATACTTCCTATTGGTAGCTCGAGTCTCCACAACAAATCAGGTTGAAATGGCAATGTCTTGGTCATGAGATCCCTTCTTCCATAATTACCGTCTTTCTCAGTTGATCATTGTTTTATCTTTCGCCATCTTGAGTACTAATTTGCGCTCATCTCAATCATATTTATAGTTTCCCTACGTCATAACCATTTCCTTTACCCAATCACATGGACGGCACATTTAGACTAAAAAACTGAAATTCTGGTCTTTCCACGGCTATTTCTGGTCAAGGATATATTGCGTTATAAAAGAGATGATTATCTTTCAAGATTCCTTTTTTTCTATAAATATGCCCATCATTATTTGCATGACGTTCTTCAAGCGCGATTTTCAGATCAAGTTCAAGTCTCACGTAACAACAATGGCTACATAATATATAACAAGCACATTTTGTTAAGCAAAAATTGCATAACTTTAAAATCAAATACCGACAGATCCGATAACCATCTCTAAAGATTGTTATATACTTGAATCTCAGTAAAAAGGCGGATTTTTTTCTTCATCCGCAAGCAAAGCTAATCCCAAACATGTACGCACCATAGATGCGGTAGTTACACGACATTAATTGCGTCTGCTTTAGTTCAGCCAAGCAAACTTTGTTCAATAGGTCTTATCTGTGAGGATCCAAGAATGAAGCTGGGGCCAAAAAGTATTGTTTGTTTGACCCAGCATGAACGACCAACCGAATTTGCCCCGACCATGCGCTTTAAACAGTTTTTTGTACAATTCTTCAGGATTTTTCATACGGGAAATATGCAAATATTTACTGAGAAAGTCTTCAAATTGGACAAATATGACATGTACTTTATTTACCAGTACAGATGTCATTTTGTCAAGTTATTTCTATTTCAATTTTTCCATTCATGAAATATTTTACATCAGAGAGACAGCCATGGTATAATTTATCAGCTATTTATTGATACCAACACAAGATCTGAACCCAAAGCAACACGTACAGTCTCCTGTGTCTGCTGATTCACTCAGGGCACATAGCGCTACAAGTCAGCAACTGTCACCTCTCGTTACAGCCCTCGCTAACTCACAGGGTGGAGGGGATCAACGACGGATTAGCGCATATTACCACATTTCCACACCAGATTGGATAATCCTTATTACGCCTTGGAAACTTGCACACATTGCAATATTATTTCCACTCTCAAAATGGTAATCTCTCTCTCCCTTGTTTTCACCTCATCAACAGTTAGTTTAAGAACTCGTGTGATCCGATCTTTCAAACTTTAGTTTTCAATTTGGTATGAAAGTTCACAAATATTAGGTCCCTATTTCAAATTTCAGTTATTTTAATTTTATAGGCAATTTTTGTGTTAGATTTTTGAAAAAAGTAAAACTGTAAATACAAGCTTACACATGGTTACCAATACATTGATTAGGTCCTACATTGAAAAAAATGGCTTGGATTGATTAAAAAGTTCACGAAAATTACAGCATAACTGAAAACAGAAATGACAAAGAACTAGGAAGCAATACCAGGCCTGGGGCCGATTTCACTATTATTTAGCGATGGTCGCTAACCCCGTTTTGATAGCTAACTCCAAAAACGATCGCTAAATAGCGGGTATTTTTAAACAATTTAGCGATCATTTTTGGAGTTTAGCGATAAAACCAGGTTAAGCGATCATCGCTAAATGTTAGTGAAATCGGTCCCTGGTCTTTAAAATTATTGATAAATCACCAATTTTCGCAAACAATAATCATCAGTTTTCACCTAATATTTCTGTAACAAGTTTTACTCCCGGTTTTACTGTCCAAGACAGAAAGATTTAAAATGATTCAGTGAGTGCCGAAAGATCCGAGGGAGAAAAATCTCCCACAAATCTGTGTTGGTGATGATGGAAAAATGATTTATGAATCAGAAAATAGACCTCATCATGTAAACATTAGCAGATCTAGCTAAACAGACTCGGTGAAGACAGGGCTGTGACTGGTGATAAGTGGCAAAATACATTCTATGCATGCCCTTACTTCAGATTGTACAATTCACAACAATGTTTAGATGTCTTTTCTGACAGATCAAAGCAAAAAATTGATAGCATTAGTTGTCATTAATAATAGTTTTTGATCAAGGAATACTCAAGAGCGTGAGTAAGTCCTAATCAAAATATGAACTTTAAAATGACTCCATAAATCAGAACTGCAAAAACCCCAGTGCCATTTTTAAACAAACTTCAAACAACCTAAAACAAAATGGTTCGCTTCATGACAAAAAAAGGTCCCCGCTCAAATGTTGGTCAAAAAGAATGTTCACATGTTGGATATCTAAGTGTTGAAGATAAAGTGAAATGTCTCCGCTTATGTCATGCCCACAAGATTTTTTATAATACATGTGCCCCATATTTACATGATAATTTTGATAGAGTGTCCGCAGTTCATAGATACAACACCAGAAGCAGCTCATTCAATTTCCGTGTCCCAAAAGTGAAGGGAGCTAGTGTTTCTACATTTTTTAACTGTGCAATACATGATTGGAACTCAATTCCAAATGAGCTGAAAAAAATCAAACAGCCAGATCAATTTGCACGTGCAATTAAGATGCATTTGGCAAATAGTGCCCTTACAATTGAATTGAGTCTTGACTTTTGCTAAATTGAATATTTTATGTGTAGTCCCCTGTTTTATATTTAATTTTTATTTATTGTATTCTTTATCCATTCCAAATTCAGTGTTTTTAAAGGACCCCATTGGAAATAAGTTGTTTTTACGACTTTCATGGGCTATCCTGGTATTTACAACAAGTCTTTGTTTTAAACTGTCTGAAATTAACTATTGTATTGTACTCTCTATTTTTCAAAGTGTGGTTTTATATTGTATATTATAATTATGTTGTTTTTACCGAATAAAATCAATCAATCAAGCATAGCTTCTTTAAAAAAAAGCCCATCAGAATTGTATGCAACCTATTTGTCAAATTTTCCCAGCTTTGGATATAGGCCAAATGCTAGACTGGTAGCTAATTAAAAATAACCTGTACACTCAGAGCCAGATGACGGAATATTTATGCAATTTAACGGGACCTAATTATGACAACTGTCTCGATTCACTCCAAAAAGAAATAGATTTTAATTCGTGTAAGTGAGTTACCGTGGTATTGCACTGTCTGATTCATACAAAAAAATCCCTAAGTAGAGAGAGTCATGATGTGGTAACAAGAGTCGCGCCAGCGGCACGATGCACTATTGATAAGCGTACTAATCGACCTTGACAAGACACAAATTCACAAATTTAAACCGGATCAACTTCAAAAATGCAACCCTACTCAATACATCAACTTCCTGTCCTTCCATGAAAACTTGGGAATCTGATCGCTTCACAAGGTAGCTTGTTTTCCCCTCCTAGGTCAATATTTTTAATTCAATGTGAAATTGATCAAATCATACGGTAATTGACCGCCATCAAAACTTCAATCATACACCAAAAATCAAAAGATTTCATGAAAAATAACATTAATTAGTTATGAAAAGGAAGCTCACTACTTTTTATATAATTTAAGTTCCTGGTGATGGTTTAGAAGTAGAAGACCTTTCCTTTTTTGTTATTCCAATAAGGTAATTATGTAAGAAGGCCTACAGAAACCAAAACATAATAAGATCAAGCAAAAACACTTTATTTCCAAAACCTATAAAACTGGTTTAAAGTTTTAGGCAAGACCTACAATAAGACACTCATAAATCTATGTAACTGGTTAAATTTTAGGCAACAATGTAAGGGCCTACAACAAGTCAAGTCAGTCAACTTGAAATCTCGGCAGCGTAATTCTTTCGTATATCAACATAACATGTAAATCCATCCCAGTTTGAGGTGAGGACAGATACCCCACGACAGGTGCAAAATGAAGGAACACAAACCAGCCCAATATTTGCGTAGATATAGGCCAAGTCAGTAACGCAATATGGATGACGTACAATGACTACATTTTGACAAAATTTTGCCATTTTTCATGTTTATCTATATTTAATCATTTCGATGTAATACTATTAAATAAAGAATGGCATGGAAATCTCTTAAGTTATCTTTCGATCACTCTTTTATAATTTGTGACAATTTCTAATCATGTCTATGACTATTCCAAAAAAAATTATTTTTACTATTCTTTCCTCATCCTAACAGCAGTAATCTCCCCTTATCAAAAGTGGTCTTGACACTTGATTTTATAAGATAACAGGCCTATATTTTAAATTTCTCATAAAATTATTCAAAATCGAAAACAAAGGGTACAACAGATATCAGGTTCAAATCAGAGCTATCATAATCCATCTCAAGGTCAATAAGATGGGATTTTGTACAGATATGTCACGAACATCAAATCTGTGAACTAGTACTGATGTGAGATTCAGATCAAAATGAGATAAGTACCAATTAAGACCGGTGCAGAGAAACCCATCTGTAGGCAAAGCTTCCTGGCTCATGCAATGCCCCAGAAATTCCATGCCTAAATCCAAGCATATTATCTCCAGCTAGAATTAGAATTTCGACTGATGACAGTGAATACTTCCAATCAACACCTTGAATATTTGCTACTAAAGTTTTGGAGCAATTTCTCAAAAAAAAGAGGCAGTACGTAAGTTTTAGGACCAAGTTCATCTTTGGTGAGTTTGTTACACTTTCATTTTTAATTGAATTTGAAAATAGTGTAGGCCTATGCAGTTACAATGGAAAGCTGACTGAATTATGTGACACTATATTCAAACATATATAAAATATTCCATCATCTTCATTCTCTACATACATGGCTTTGATGTAAAGGTGCGTTTACACTGTGACGTAGGATAACAATGGAGGGTAACGGACTTGCAACTGAAAACGACTGATAGTAGCGATAGTGTGCATGGCTTGCGGATTGAGTGAGCGTTAACTGACTTTAACTAACGATGACGGGCGTAAAATTCAAAACTGCAATTCACAGGTCTATGTTGCTTGTCGCTACTCCTAAGTCGTCACAGTGTAAACGCACCTTTGGTCATACAAAAATAGTGCCTGTTTAATAAACTATCCGATACAAAAATAGCGGTTTACATGTTGCGCAATGCTAGCCAACAATGCTCCCTGTTCAGATACAGAACAAAGTTTCATTTTACATGGCTCATTAACCCAGTTTAACGAGGATAAACAATCACTAGAGTTCTATCAAGAGATTAATGTCTAATCCGCGTAATCTAGGTGAAAATGATCTTAAGCCCTGACTGTGAATCATGCAGTGGAAAAATTGGCTGTGTTCTGTCATCGTTATATGCTGCTGAATTACTGGTGCCATCAGTAGTCACCTCAAACTGCTGAGCAATGTACAAACGACATTATTAGCCACAATCACAAATTAGATTTCAAGTTTCCTTTATACCAATTTTATTGCATTTTTATACAGTATTTCACTACATCAGCTTATTCTCGTAACTTTTCTTGCTGAACTTGGTGTTTTTAAAGCGAAAAAACAACAACAATTATTTGTGCTTTGAATTCAAGTCAAAATTTGCTGGCATTAATGACAGTGTTTCGAGAATTCACTGAATTCTCAAAATGGGACGGCTATTTTCGCTTAGAATTAAAAAAAAAAAATGCTGGCAAAATTCAATGACAGTATTTCTAGAAATACATCATAAAATTCTTATAACTGCAGTAATCTTGCGCTGGTTCAATTTCTAGGACTACAAGCCCCTTCTATAGAACTGCACTATCCCTGTATGAGGGCACCATAAACATTCTCAATTGGGGAAATAATCTCAAATCCACAATTTCCTTGAGTGAAAAAACAGATGATAATTTCAAATGCATGGCAACACAAAGGTGACAATTTGAGGAGATTTTGTTCGATTCTGTGTGACAACTAAATTAATTGGCTCACTAGCCTATTTTCCATCGCTATTCCATGTTGAAAATTGTAAAATTACAGCATGGTGACATGATTGTAAATACTGTGAAAGTATGATTTCTATGCAAAACTATTCCATACTTTAGACATTTCTCCCCCCCAAAAAAATCACATGCTGTTATTGAAAAAATATATTTGAACAAGGTATTTATATGAAAGTAGAAATGTTCAAATAAAATTTTACTGCATAGTATGCTTTATGAACATGCTGAATGATAAAATCTTGATCCTAATAGTGTAGGCCTATGCAGTTACAATGGAAAGCTGACTGAATTATGTGACACTATATTCAAACATATTTAAAATATTCCATCATCTTCATTCTCTACATACATGGCTTTGATGTAAAGGTGCGTTTACACTGTGACGTAGGATAACGATGGAGCGTAACAGACTTGCAACTGAAAACGACTGATAGTAGCGATAGTGTGCGTGGCTAGCGGATTGTGTGAGCGTTAACTGACTTAAACTAACGATAACGGGCGTAAAATTCAAAACTGCAATTCACAGGTCTACGTTGCTTGTCGCTACTCCTAAGTCGTCACAGTGTAAACGCACCTTAGGTCATACAAAAATAGTGCCTGTTTAATAAACTATCCGATACAAAAATAGAGGTTTACTTGTTGCGCAATGCTTGCCAACAATGCTTTCTGTTCAGATACAGAACAAAGTTTCATTTTACATGGCTCATCAACCCAGTTTAACGAGGATAAACAATCACTAGAGTTCTATCAAGAGATTAATGTCTAATCCGCGTAATCTGGGTGAAAATGATCTTAAGCCCTGACTGTGAATCATGCAGTGGAAAAATTGGCTGTGTTCTGTCATCGTTATCTGCTGCTGAGTTAAAGGAGCATGGTCCGATTGCTTCAACATTTTTCAAATTTTTTCGAGATTTTGGTACGAAAATATTGCTCATATTTTTCTCATAACCTGTGTAAAATTTCATAGCTGAGTTATGTTCCGTTTTGGAGATGTGTATGAAAATGTGTCTAATTATGGTTACCATAATTAATTTTATACAGTAACGTATAGGCGGCTCTGAAATACAAAATTGCCCATAAAATCAAAACGGTTTGACCGATTCAGCTGAAATTTAAAACTAGACTTCTTTTAGTGGTCATCTTTCATATGACATTGAAAACTAAATTTTGAAAAATCGGACAAAGCTCCTTTAACTGGTGCCATCAGTAGTCACCAACTGCTGAACAATGTACAAATGACATTATTAGCCACAATCAAATTAGATTTCAAGTTTCATTTATACCAATTTTAAAGCATTTTTAGAAAGTACTTCACTACACCAGCTTATTCTCGTAACTTTCTTGCTGAACTTGGGATTTTTAAAGCAAAAAAGACAATTATTTGTGCTTTGAATTCAAGTGAAAATTTGCTGGCATCAATAACAGTGTTTCAAGAATTCACTGAATTCTCAAAATGAGACAGCTATTTGTGCTTAGAATTAAAAAAAAATGCTGGCAAAATTCAATGACAGTATTTCTAGAATACATCATAAAATTCTTATAACTGCAGTAATCTTTCCCTGGTTCAATTTCTAGGACTACAAGCCTCTTCTATAGAACTGAACTATCCCTGTATGAGGGCACCATAAACATTCAATCGGGGAAATAATCTCAAATCCACAATTTCCTTGAGTGAAAATCCAGATGATATTTTCAATTGCATTGCAACACAAAGGTGACAATTTGAGGAGATTTTGTTCGATTCGGTGTGACAACTAAATTAATTGGCTCACTAGCCTAATTTCCACCGCTATTCCATGTTGAAAATCATATAATTACAGCATGGTTGCATGATTGTAAATACTGTGAAAGTATGATTTCTATGCCAAAGTATTCCATACTTCAGACATTTCTCCAAAAGGAAAAAAAATCACATGCTGTTATTGAAAAAATATAATTTTGAAGCAGGTATAATATGAAAGTAGAAATGTTCAAATAAAATTTTACTGCATAGTATGCTTTATGAACATGCTGAATGATAAAATCTTGATCCTAAATAAGGGGTCAAAAATTATTATTTGCCATGAAAATTGAAGTAGTGGATCTTATTGGGTCAGTGGGAAAAGGGGAGGTGGGGTCAAAGACACTTCCTGAAAACGCTTCCCTATGGAGATGAACATTGAACAGGTGGAAGTATTCACGGCCGACGAAAAACGGCGCTATGACAACAAAGAACTCCTGGGTCTGATGGGGACAAATCTAACGGAGGGCAAAGGTTGAATTCCCCCTCCTACACATCGTGCACAGACGCAAATCTCTTGAGCTAGCTAAGGCAAGTTGAGGACATAGGCCTATATGGAATATCCATTGATTACTTATCAAAACAACTATGATATATTTCCAGAGCCTGTAGCCATTTATCATATGTAACACATGTAGGAAAACAAAGTTGGTCTCGCTCAAAATCAAATCGAATCACAATTTCAATATTTTGAAAGAGACAAGTTTGGAATTGTGACTTGTTTATGTACTTCCAATAGTTCACAACTACAATAATTTAGGAAATTGAGTATTTAAAAGCTCGGTTCCTTTATGAAGTCGATGTCAAAAATAGTTGCAAATTTAATTGGTGATGGCAAAATTGGCAAGTTTGATATCGAAAATTATTGAATTCGATCCCGACTTTATTTATGGGTGTGTATTTTAAATCAAAATGTAAGGTCTTCATAAACAGAGGGATTTTGCATTCCAATACTTTTAGATCTATGATACTCTCAAGAAAGCATTAAAGGCTAAATGTGAAATGTCTTTTATGTCGAACCCACTCAGCTATGAGAACTGATGAAGAGAGAATCGGTAAACCCAAGCTTAATCTTGAGGATTTCACTAAATCGGATGACCTGATGTTACTTCTCCTTCCAAGGGCAATTTCAAAATGATCAAGCCATAAAATCAAAAGGTTAACAAGAAATGATTCGCATCAAGTCGCAACGAATTTAGGCTCCATGGCAAATTATACAAGGATGCATACGCTCCAAGCGATATAAATTGGGCAAGATTTTTGTGCTGGATCAGGGATATGACAGGTTATCAATTAGCGAGGAAATGCAGAGGATGTGCCCTACCCGCATGCAGTGCTCTTCCCAGTTCCCCCCAGCATTAACCATACCAGACAACATGCACGACAAGTTCAAATTAACAAGCAAATTCGCTTCTGCCAAACCAGAGTAAAGCTCAAATCTACAAAGGAGAAGGACAAATGTTGCCGGCATCGGTGCTTCAATTTGAGAAATAAAAAAGTTATAGTATTACCCAGTATGTGTATGGATGGTGGTAACCGTAGTAGTACATGGTTGCCGCTGGTGAAGCTGCTGCAGCTGCGGCGGCAGCGCTAGCAGACGTGGAGTTGCTGTCGTACTGCGAGTACCACATTGTTGTATATACCAATCACGCTTCAACCAGTCTTGGCGAACTAGTTACACCTCTAGTCGCACGTGCATGAACACCAGGTGACAGAACCTGAAGCAGTTGAAGCCGCTGCTGCCGGCTGGATCCCTTGATCAGTCCGTGGTAGGTTGCTAGCCCTTTTTTTTTTGTATTTCCTAGTCCCAAGTTCAGGGTAAGGGATAAATGATAACAACAGAATCCCACTGGAAGCCTCTCTCCTTATAAATGCAGCTTGCAGAGTGTTGACAGGTAGACTTGAGTTGTAGGTAATACCCCTGTGGCTTGTATACTAGGCCTTGCTTGATAACACACCAGTGTAGGTAGCTCTATTTCCTCAACCTTCCCTGCTTAGGTATTTTTTTCCCTTTCCTTAAATCCGTCTTGTAGCAAAAAGCACTCCCTCACTCATATCATAGGTAGCCTACGTATTTAGTTAGTTCCATTTCAAGTCAAGAATGGCTGTTTATTTTCATGAGTAAGCCTGCCGAATAAGGTCGAGCCTGATTCCCTGGAGGCCTGCTATGCCCCCACGTAACCTGTTTTTTATTTTGGTAAGGGTAAAGGAGAAGGGGGCAAGAACCGTTCGTGGTCCAGATTGAGGCAACTGCAAAATCTCAAACTACGTTGTTGACCAAGGATGGGCGTGTATGCACATAACAGATTGTTTTTGAACATGGTCCTGTTAGTAATTTCCAACATGGATTGCTTGGTTTGCTTGCAGAATTTTTGCTTCATATGAATCCCCATTATTCAAATACTATGACCCAATTTCTAGAATTTGCCCAGGAGGTGTGTAATAACCAGGTCACAGATTAAAGTTGATATTAACTTTTGACATTACAGAGAGAAACATTTTTCCAAGTTCACATGTTTGATAATCATTATTTTTACAATGAAAATGCATAATATGCAGTTGTAATGCTGGTCAGTTATACTTGGTGTAAAACTTCACGGTTGTGCCGAGCTATTATTTAACATGTATCTTTGCGAGTGCAAAATATAATGCACAATACAAATTTATAATCATGCGAATGATCAAGCACAAACCAGTGCTGTTATGTTATTTTGGTTTAACATTTTAAATCACAACAGTAATTTAACACCATAACAACAGATTCATCATTTCTATATTTTACCGAAACAATAGTTTTTCATCCTTTTGTCATCTCAACTCAAAATGATACAATACTAATTAACGATGGCATAAAAAATCCAACATTATATCACAACCAATCAATAGCATTCAATTTCTACGAGGTCAAGGGTCACGATTTCACCTATCAATCCCTCCCTCTCCTTTTAGTGACATACTTTTCAGCGGAAGTTCAAGTTTACATAAATTGATATGAAGGAAATCAACTTTGCTAGCGCAATTCGTTAAGCACATGATTGCAACATGAATTTTTACAGGGAAAGAGCACTTTTTCTAAACACTAAAAGAGTTGATTTGGGGGCCTTGATAATGATACGTCCTGGATAGAATACTAGCTGTCAGCCATATGAAAAATCCTCACATGCAACCATCAAACAGGATTTCCAAAAACACTTTCTTTCCAATCAATTTCCAAACACATTTCCTTTCCAATCCATGTATGAATAAAGCCAAGTCCAATAGTTGCAAAGCCCTAAAGGAGCATGGTCTGATTGCTTCAACTTTTTTTCAAACTTTTTGAGATTTTGGTGCCAAAATATTACTTATTTTTCTCATAACCAGCGTGAAATTAAACGGCTTAGTTATGTTCCGTTTTGGAGATATATGTATGAAAATGGTAACTATAATTAATTTTATACAATAACGTATAGGCGGCTCTGCAAAACAAAATTGCCCATAAAATCAAAAAGGTTTGACCGAATCAGCTGAAATTTGAAACTTACAACTTCAGTCATCTTTCATATGACATTGAAAACTAAATTTTGAAAAATCAGACTAAGCTCCTTTAATGGTCCTACTACTGGAAAAAAAAGTACATTGAAACCTCTTTAAGTGGAAATCTGAAGGATGATACATTTTGATTTGTGTTATCCATCACTTATTTCATACAAATTCACTGCCAGGGACTTTGGTGTTAACAGGGTTTTTGGGTTAACAGATTTCTTGTTAAAGAGGGTCCATTGTATTAACCTAAGGTGCAAAAGTTCAAAATATTTCAATTTGTGAAATTAGTAATAAGTTGTTTGATTTGTACTTACCATATGTGAATCTACAAAATGACTTGGTCCACCAAAAGCAACATTGCTACCCAGACTGCTGGCTGCCGAATGGGCTGGTGGCGGCCCTGATAAGATTTGCCCTGGCATCGGCGGCATTACAGGGCCCTCTGCATGCCGCTGGAGAACATTGATTGCATCGTCTAACCTCTCCTCCATCCGACTTTGCTGCGGTACCAAATGGGTGAGAAAAATAAAAAAAGAGAAAAGAACGACAAAATGGGGTAGAGTGAAAAGATTAATGACTAGTTTGGCTTACATTTACGTTTATTAGTGTGCGCATGAGCTATTACCCAGACAAGTTGTATAGACAAATATGTCTACGACCACTGGTAAACATTACTCCAAATCCCTCATGATCTTGCTATTTTTATAAGTAAAATAACATTTCATAATTTGTTTGTGGTTGCTTACATTTACTTCGCATGATTTCAAAATCGCTTATGTCAAAAGAAAATGTACTATATGGAATTCTGTTTGAATAAATGCAAGTAGGTATGCCCTATACTTTGATCTGACTGACGTAAATTGTGAAGCTTTCATTCAACTGCGATAAAAGCTAACCTACTTTAAAATTCCGATATAGTGTACATCATGTTTTGCTCTGAAGCATGTTCTTTTTCAAAACACCAAAATTGTTTTGTTTTCAACTTTTGTGTTGTGAAAAAAGGTTTAAAATCTTCAATCACCAAAAGATCTACTTTGTGGAGGAAATAGTAAAATTAGAACTGAGCAACTTCATTTTAAATCAGAAGTGATAATTTGTTTTAACTAAGCTGTATAAAATGAACAGCACATGAATTGGGAAAAATGCACATATCAGAATTTTTTAAGTATCCCCACGTAACCACAGAGACACCAATGTACGGGCTACCTGTACGAAACATGAGTTCGGTTATTAAAACGCCTTTTATATTAGACGCGGTCTTAATCAAAAGTATAGTAAAGGTGGTATTAGATAAGTTGTTCGTTTTACCGTATATTGCAGCAAAATACCACTTAATTTATGATGCAGTCCAGCTCATCTGCATTATACAATATTATTGGTTGACGTTAGACAATTCAGTACCGAAAAGGAAGTGATTACGTAACTCACCCAGTTACTGGATCACGCACATCCCCTGACAACGGGAAGTGCAATACTTTTGTATGGTGATCATTCCGATCATGGTTCAAAACAAGAAAGCGTTATCCAGTTAACTTGGTGATAATCGGATTACACGTAACACTTCGATACTGAATTGAATTCATCCAACTGTTCATCTGTGACCAAGTTGACAGGGAAATCACTGTTAATGTTTCTTAACACAACTAAGTCCAGTTCGCACACTTTGGATTGTTTTTTGACAACTACAACACCCATTGCCATGTATCATTAAGAAAAGTTATATCTAAAATATCTCAAAATGTTGAACTTAATTTAAAAACATTGTGGTTTTGTAATTTCTTTCTATGCTTGTAAATAGCTTCTGTCCAGTATACACAGCAATGACACTCTTCATAGCTATTTCCTTTTGATAACGTGTTTGTTAAGTTTTTAAGCAATCTTCCAGGTTTAATTCAAGTACATGGATGGAAAATTGCACATCACAATCATACTGTCGTACTAGGAAGGAAGAGAAGATGTCGTGTGTATCCCATCATGCATTGCTTCCTATATGATTATTTGTATGGGGAATCATGTGAGTAGTTAGTGCAATGCATGATGGGATACACATGACATCAAGGGTACTTTGACTGAGATTTGCACCTATCGAGCAATCAAGCGCTGGAGCTTGCATACACACAAACTGGGTAAAAATGGAAGATGTTTATGGTTTTGTGGTCAAGTAATATTATAGCGCGTTACAAGGATACACCCTCGATCCATGCGTGGCACAATCTCCTAACTAAGCAATATTTTTAGAATTTAAATAGACCCGTTTCCTTTTGTACTTTCTTTAGTCTATGATGTCTGTGCACATTAAAAAGGAATTTTTAGTCTTTTTTTCAGCTCGAATTAATTCTAGGATGACATTGACGGGTTGTGGAGATGTGTGTACTGGGAGAGGATGTGTACATTTGTGTTTCTCATATTGTTCAAACTGGGTTGACATCATCTAATATTTCAGAAGAAATATCAAGAAAATATGATACAATCTACAAAATTTTAACTCTTGAATATCAGAAAAAACCCGCACATCCCTAAATGTTCAAGCAGCTTAGTGCCTGCTCTAAATGGGTTCTTTAATATCACAATACTTGCCAACAACAAATAACTATCATAGTGGAAAGAGAAATAAAAATATCTGTGAATTTACATTTATAGGTAGCCAACTACTCTTTCACACCATTGAACAACACCTTTAAACAGTTAAGCAATGCCAATGACCCTTGAACTTCTTCCCGGTAATTACAATATCACTTTATGAAATACAGCCAGCAGATAAAGGAGCTAATATTGCGCATTGCGGACATCTTCATCACCGTGCAACGCTTCTCTTCCCATGTCTAGTACCCAGAGCCCTAAGGGATGAAATATTACCCCATACTGGTGACTGGCTTTGTAACTAGAGAGTGCTAAAGAGTCCAAGTGTTAATGGCTTCCATATGGCCCACTTAAAAGGCTACAAACACTCTTCAAACCAATTGCCTTGGTGATTTTGAACTTGAGAAGACTTGATACATTTGTTGCTTGAGGAAAAGTAGATAATTCACATTTTATTTCAAACATAACAAGTGCAACAGAGTTTTTAAAATTTTACTTTTTCAAAAAAACTTGTGACACAAGTGCGTTATACAAAATCCGAAAATAAGATGTATCTCAAAGCCACAAGTATGATAGGGAAGGTGTTAAGTTGGATATTTGCAGGCAACCCTGGTCGCAATCCTAATTTTTGCCCCATTTCAGCGAACAGTCAGAGTGTATAATAGTCAGATGACATTGGAGTGATTTGGCTCTTCAGTTTACCCGACTGAAATAATATGGTTTTTCGGTGGAGATTTGGCGGCAAAGTTTTTTTTTTAAAGTTCCAAAACAAACGATTCAAAATATAAAAGCCTGATAGAATTCATTATCAAATGCAAGCAGATTTGATTTGCAAACATTGATATACATAATATAAAATATTCAAAATGTTTATTTTCAATTTCACATTTACGTGTAAAATCCAATGCGTTTTGAACCTCCTCCCGATAGTTGCTGGTAGCTTGTCATAGCTAGATATGGAATACCTAGGGAGGTAATGAGGTCTTATGTTCGAATCCCAAGGGGAAAATCACCCATTCTGACATCATTATTTCAAGTGAGATGAGGCATTTAGGGTTAAGCGCATTATAACATACAGCAATCACAGATAAGTGTCGTTCAATTGACACCAATTATGAAGTACTTAATCAAACCTGGATGTAATTGTAATAAACAATTTAGCGCCTACCAGAGACCTAATTGCCATATCTGGAGTAATTGTCACAATCAAAATTGTGTAGTGGAAGTATGTAGGCCTATGCTTCAACCAAAAACTTCCTGCCTATATGCCACACCTGTATTTTTTGGGGAAAAAAGTTGTCCATAGCTATTCACATTTTGTAAGTCTGCATGTAGATATATTTCAAAGTGACTAAAGAATGGTATTTAATCAAAGATTTTTGATTTAATCAACAATCTATTCAGACAAGAGGCTAAATTTTGAAAGAACAACACACAAATCTGATATCATTCTTGATTTTTTTTAGTACAAGAAATAAACAAAGAGGAGAACGGAGAACACGCTTGATGAGTTTCCACGGACTGGAGTTAATAGGTCAAAGCTTACGTTTACTGGATGGTTGGCAATACGTTTTAGGCATCTTTCATACATTTCCCCGAAGCGCTCCCTACTAATGCTAGCTTTGACAAACTCAAGTCAACCGTAACCAGTGTGTGAAGCTTTAGCAGCTCAGGATCTGTCAGCGCAACAGAACTGATGGTTTAGGTTTGAAATAGTAACTTACATCAAAGGTGTCAATTTCTTATGGACTGGGCCTCGTTTGCTAGAGATGGCTGTACATGTACCTGGTTTCGGTATCAAATTACAATAGGGGGGGGGGGGACAATTTATAAAAGTAGGCCTAATTGAAGAACTGATGGTTTAGGTTTGAAATTGAAATTTACATCTAAGGTGTCAATTTCTTATGGACTGGGCCTCGTTTGCTTTATGGCTGTACATGTACCTGGTTTCGGTATCAAAGTTCGAATGGGGGGGGGGGGGGGACTGTTTATCAAAGTAGGCTTAACTGACTGGACCTCATTGCATTATCAAATTTCGATGGGGGGACTGTTTATCAAAGTAGGCCTAACTGACTGGACCTCGTTGCAAGCACCTTTGTAAGCTTTCTTATCGTCTGTGCTTGTATAAGTGTTCAACGACTTGATGACACCTGGGCTGTGTGCAATACTTCATTTCAATTCTAAGCTTAGCTTTTAAAGAAGGCTGGTTTGATATTTACTGGAATTTCAAATTTATCATATAGGCCAAAGACCCATTTGAATACACCAGCACAAACAGCCCTAACTAGGATATTACAAATGCGCAAACAGATTTGGCCAATACTTCTAGAGAGGGTTTCTAGAGGGGCATTTTCCTTGGAAAATTGGTAGGGGAAGGGACAGCTGCCCCTTTGATCTTGGGATCTGCCACTGGGAAAAAGTGATAAAAGGATTGGTCTATATTCCAATATCATCCTACTATTTTCACAGAATGACATAAATTTGATGAATCCTTTTCTTATCACTGATTCATGAACCCTATAAGCCTATTCATAAATATGATGAAACACTGGCCGAAATGAATGTATTGAAACCATATAAAACATCATGTATCCTTTCACGTATTTCCGCATGATCCATCTGACATATATCAAACCCTCACCGAACTCTTGTATCTCTTCCAAGAGACCCCGCTTTTTACGCCGTCCTTCTCTCATCAAACCTACATTGCAATCCTCCACCTGGAGCTTGTGGAATACAACATAATTATCTTGTTTGCAAATTTCCTTATGACTCCTTATTATTTCCTTAATTACCTTTCAATTTAATTATTAATTAACCATGAGCTAATACACCTGGGTTTCAGTCAGTCAAGTTTCCTTCAAAAATTCACCCAACTCACCCAAAAGTTGAATATTTACATATGCCTTCTCAAGAACTTGGGACGATATTTATAAATATAGGCCTACACTTAATATTTTATACATAAACTTACTCGTTTTTTATTTTTTTTATTTTAACCTAACGTCTTGACTCTTGTACCTGTAACGAGACGCCCAAGCTCAAGCCCCCTCCCAAAATATTCCCACATCTCTTAGTATCATCTTCTGATTCAATCTGGCATGCTTCCAGACAGTTCTAATGAGATCAATTATGAGCCATTTTGTTGCTGTTCCTGTTTTACCCTTCAAGTATTTCCTCCTGACCAATCAGCTTTTACATCTGAGGGTCCCCACCTGTCTGATAATCTGCCATCCAGGGTGAAAAACAGTATATGCATATATAAACCTTAGTAGATACTGCCTTAAAACAAAATTTGAATCCACTCCCATGGTTAAAGGCTGTATGTACATATGTTTGATATAGCAGATACCGTTTTAAGTTATGAAAGCGCATTTATTGTCAGCTTATTTCATCATGAATCTCTCCATGGCAAAAGAATGTAAGCTTATGCAATCTGAATGTAGATACTGCATTTTTATATGGTGAGATCGTAAGGTGCTACTGACTTGTAGGCAGATGACTTGACTGTCTCAAGGATTGCAGATGAACTCTTTAGAAACCTTGTCTTAATCCCATATGGATTAGGGATTAATCCCTTCCAAGACTACCTGTTGCTACATTGTAGTAACATGTAATGATGGAGGCAAGGTAAAACATGGGTGATATCATGGCATGACTAAAAGTCACTTTATTCAAAATCCTACACACCAAGTGTTTAGCATTTCAAACACTTCCAGCCCTTTACTGTTTTTAAACTTCATTCAAACATTGGTTTTACTCAACTTATTTATTTGTTTCATTATACAGGGGTGTGAGAATTAAGTTGACAAAAACGAGGAAAAGTGTCGTAAAATTTTGGTAAAATGTCAAAACTGGGCTGAAAATGAATGAAAAAGCTAAAATTTGTATGAACATTTTAAGGAAATCAGCTGAAAAGAGGAACTCTCACATCCCTGATTATAACTCCCCAATGCCAAAACGTCCATGTTGAACAATACCGTCTAGATAAGTAGACTATGGTTAAATATACATTTTTGAGATTGATGAACTTGTTGGAAAAAACATATGAGAAAGTCTGATGCGTCATTGGTAGCGTCACATGCTTACATGATGAGAATGTTGATCTGCTTTTATTACCAAAATATCCCAATTCTTGTTACATAAGACTTGTTGATCAAAATATGATAGCACATAACTAGAATAACCCACAAGTCTTTTGACAAATACTTAAACGGCACATTACAGCCTATTATATTTGAAGACCTACATACAATTAGGATCAATAAAAGCTTAATTTGATTTCAAACACTATACACAGTTCAAATTTCAATCCATAAGCAAGCCTCCCTGCTATCTGGAATGTTATTGATATGCCAAAGTGACTTCCACAACTTGGGATTAAAATTATGCACCTGTCACCTGTCTTGTCAGGTCTTGGGGTTAAAGGTCAGGCTCGAGTCAATAGTACAGTGGGAATACATGTACAGGCCAGGTATGGCTGAGCATGTACTTGAACTTGTGCATCCATCACTCATTGTTGGGTAAACAAACAGGGGATCAGTGGTTACCTACATGATACATTTGGTTATGAATATAGTCCTGATATAAAAGCTCGCTCATCATAGTTTTGGTTGTGAGAGTGATGTTAAAAGCTAGAGTGATAATGGGGTTCTCCACACAGGCAAATCAATCTGTACTTCGCACATCTAGATAAAACTGGACTTCAGCAAACGATCACACGTGCGTAAGCGACTGCGCGTGCACATACACATAGTTGCGTTATTTCCACTCACACCGAAGCATGTCAATATGCGTGACTGGAGTACGCACGTTAGATTGACGCACGACCGTGTGAACACAATCTGCACTTCGGAGATTTACATTCATCAAGATGCATCTAGATTTGATGCTCCCATGTGGAGAGCCCCGTTGTGGATACTGTATCAGTCAAAGAGTGAATATGCTATAATTTCATGAAGTAATTTTGTTTTTGTCTTGTGAACCAGTTTGGAACTCAAAGGTAAATGTTCCTGTTTTGTTGCTCCTTGTGAGGAGCTCTACTTACCAGCGAATGAAGATGGCTTTCCCCATAGGGACCTGGGGATGCTTGAGTACTTGAACGTGGCCAGGGGCCTCCTGAAAAAAAGAAAAAGAAAAATGTATTGTTAAATCATTTAATTATTTTCATTTTTCAATTTAAATGATGCTATTATAAAATCAAGGTACTCACTTGCTTTCTTATAAGCACAGCTAATCTGAATCTCCTTAAATCTTGCTGTTGAAATTCGGAAGAATGTACCAAGTTTAAACATGACTGAATGGACACCCTGATGATCTGTTACGTTTGGACATGGGATGCGAGAGGTTCCATTTCAATTTTGAAGAATTTGACCTAATTGTATGGGCAGGTGGACAAAATTTTACAAAAGGAATTTTTTTAAACTGATAAATCTTAAAGGTGCAATTCATGATTTTAACCTCCCCTCTTTTCCAGCTAAATAAAAAGAAGAGTACACTATGAATATATACTGAAAATTTCACTTGATTCCGACCATTCGTTTCCAAGTTACAAGCTTTTTAGCATTTTGAAGATCCCCATAGACTACTGTGTTGTAATTACTGTCGGGGCCCCGACAATAATTAGAAAATGACACATTTTCTCACTTTTCTCAAAAATGCAAGCGTATATGAAAGAATGGTTTGGGGATCGTATCATATACCAGTTGAGGATTCTTATAATCTGAAAAACTCAATTTTGATAGATGTGACCTTGAGGGTGAAAAGTGGATCATGAATTGCCCCTTTAAAAAGAATCTTCCAAAATGAATGTGTATCAGTCAGTCAAATACATTAAACAAAGGTTTGTTTATGACCTATGCAATTTATTTTTTGTGAAAAACATAGGCTACAACAAAAATTTGAAAAATAACAAAAAAACCAAAAAATTAAATTCAAACCAAATTGTCAACATTTGTGGAACTCATTATTACATCCAAAACAAACTACTCCTACTTCTTTTTGGAGATTATTCTGCAATCTCAGGCAACAGGAAATCAACTTAATTCTTCAAAGGATGAACTTGACTGCAGCTCAATTGATGTTGACATGAAGGCCTACTCAATTGTGTGTCAAAAAGTACAGCACAAGCAAAATGAAAATCCCATCTGGAGTGGCTTTTGGGGGGGGGGGGGGGTTCTCAAAAAAAATTTGTACAGGGGGTGTGCCACGCAGACTTTGCGACAAGAACCGTTCTCTATACCTAAAAAGAGGCAATTTTGCAACCCTTCACCATACCATTTTTCCGCAAAAAACACCCAATTTTGGTAAAATTGAGTGCTTTTTAAGGCAATTTTCCCAATAAACACTCAATTTTTCCGTTTGGCTGCATTGGTCCGTGTCAAAAACCCACCCATTGATATACCTAAAATGGCAAAATTATATCCCAAAACCGTGGCACATACCCATATATCAACCTAATGTGAGAACCCCCACCCCCGGGCTTGTGTGCATCTCTTTGAGATCGTCTCAGAGCATCTTTATTAGGACACGAGAGGGTCGAACAGGAAAAATAAACACGACTGTGTAAAGAATGACATAGTTGTGGCGCGAGTCTGGAAAATCGTGCAAATCAATCTCCCCAGAGCCCAGCCAATTAGCGCCAAGTGTTTAAGAGGATCATAGCATCATAATCGTTGCATCAACTCGACATGTTGAGCTCTCGCAGACCAAGTTGAATTACGTGGACCAAGTCTAAACATGATTTCCCTCGCTTTCTCCTTTCATTGCTTTCATCTTAAAATAGAGGTGCGAGCATATGCTAAAACCATTGTGTTGCATCACGGTTTGTTTGTGGATGAGTGTAAATAATTGTACACTTGAGTTTCCATCTCAAGTCAGTTTTCATATCATAGATGTGACTATGAGATTCATTTATTACATTTTAAACCAAATATTCAGAAAAAATGTTTTGTTTTGTTTGATAAAATGTTGCACATAAGACTTGAACTAGCTTTATTTAATCTTTTAAAATTAAAATTTAATAGTAATCAAAATGAAGACAAACAGCTCAACATTTGTTTTTATCTAATGAACCTTAAAATTTGTAAAATTCAAGAAATTCTAATCATCAATAGAATTGGACTTAAAGGAGTTTGGTTCAATTTTTCAAATGAAAGTCCTAAAGGTTCATGACATTTCAATCTAGCTTTGATTTCTCAAAACTTGGAGAGGCACTTAAATTTGCAAGGTGCTAAACACCGTTTACTAAGTCCCCATCAATCCTTAGGCCTAAAAAAATGTTGACTTGCCCTTTTTGTGTTTTAGTTATTCCAGATATATGTTTGTTTCATGCAATTATATAAGATTCTGTCAATATTGTTGTAAATTCAATCCAAATATCATGATATTTTTACCGAATGCACTGTTGAGATAGGCAAAAGTTCACAAAAAAAAAAAAAAAAGCGACCCTAAATTTTGGGTCGGTCGCAAAGGGCAAGTCAATAATTATTTTTTAGGCCTTATTCCATAACACATGTCAGAAGTAGCCTCAGTGCTATTGCGTTATTACATCACACATGTTCCCAGAGCCCTGTTTGACAAGGGCAACAGAAATATCCACAAAAAATTAAAGAGATCATACGCACCCGAACATATCTAGGCCTAAATGTAAAACTCTGTGAATATTTTCTTCCGACATTACAAGCCCTGCAACATTTGGCAAGGTGTATCAATATCACATATCAAACTAAACTGATTTGGATTAAATTGAGAAACCTTTCATTTTACACTAAATATTTATCTCTAAATGTGTCAACGATATCCTCGAATCGGAATCCCTTATTTCCCGTCTGTGACACCTTAGGTCTACAACTGCTGCCACGCATCATCTGTACACTCAATTTTCTGCTGATTTTCCAGAAAAATGCACCACTGTACCAATTTATCGACAACTGTTTCACCGTGTACGTATGTTTATGTAACATTTAATTATCACATCGTAATTGAGTATCAATAGTTCTTCTGACAGTTTGCCAAATTTAACATGAGGCTAAATTAGTTCACACATATTTCACACATAAGTTTCATTTTATGAAGCTATCGTTTGAAATTACAGTTTGAGACAGGTTGATTTGAAATCCAAATGTTAAAATTTGTGCGAAAACTTTGAAGGAGCATGTGAACAAATCGCATCCAACATTTTGATTGGGTTTTCCTGTCAGATGTTACCTGCATAAATCTACAATTTTTCTTGATAACCCACAGAATCTCAAAATACCTAATTCCATAACACTAAGGATTGGTTTAAAGTTTTTTGCAGACAGAATATTCTATGCAACAACTATCCGTGTTTACATTATTTCCCCTTATACACCTTGGGATTAGAACGGGGATTTGATGATATCGTGTAGAATACTTTTTTATTCGCCACCGTGTCGAATATTCTATCATGAAATAGTCATTATTACATAGATATGCGTGAGATTTTATTGAATAACGAATAAATATTGCACAAAATTGGCATAGAATATTCTGTGGGAAGAGGTAACTAAGAACCGACCCTAAAAGTGCAATACAGGATTCTGATGTGATGAAAACCTCACTGCTTTTCTAGCTAAATAAAAAAAATACCACAAAAATTTAAGCTGGAAATTTCACTTGATTCTTAACATTTCGTTTTTAAGTTAGAAGCTTATCAGCATTTAAAAATCTCCGTAGGCCACTGTTTCGTAATAACTGCCAGGGCCCAAAAGCAATTGGAGAAAGTTTCCCAAAAATGTAAACACATTTGATAGAATGGTTTGAGTTTTGTAATAAGTTTGTAAACGAAACACGGTTGAACTGTTACACGAACGCAAGACTCGTGTTACGTAAGAAATATGCGGTAGACGAAAACACGTAAAACAAAAAAACAAAAAAATAAAAAATAAAAAATAAAAAACAAAAATTAAATGCTGTAGTTTTCTAAAACCAAATTATACTACAACCAGTACGTTTACTAACTCATTGAACATGTAAAATTCATTCTTTTTTTACCTCCTTGGAAGCCCACAATAAAAACTTACGACTATTTATCTTAAAAACATCCAATAACTTCGTGAAATCAATCACCAATATCGTACAAATCTTTGAAGTTAAGCCCGGGTTTCGCGGCAATCCTTCAAAGTGGCCACCGTTGCAGATTCGTTATAGCGCCATCATACATCAAAACTGCACAGCCCAAAGTCAAAGGTCAGACAAATGGACGATAAACAGGAAGTAGATCGCCAAGCAGATCAGGCCGAAAAATAAACAAAATAAACACCGCAAAATGACAACAATCTGGACATATTTCTCTGTATAAAATCAGGCAATACAATCAGGAACAAAATATTACTATTTCGATTGTCGATCGGGACATATGGGGGATACATGATAAGTGCAAGCGGAAATTTTGGTGTTGGTTTTCCGAAGTTCGATCGTGGACCGGTCGACCGGTGCACTTTCGTCTAAAGCCGACCGTGTAACGTAAGAGAAAAAACACGGTATAATACAAGCTTAGTTTGTAACATATATACCAATCAAGCATTTCTATCGGCAAAACAACTCGATTTGGATAGAGATGGCTTTGAGGATGAAAAGTGGATTATTAATTGTCCTTTTAAGACATTTATATAAATTCAAATACTTCAAGAGAAGTTGGCTATGAGTACTCAATTTCCTTGGAGCACTAAAGCTGGAGTTACTCTGACTTGCAAAACAGACTACCAAATACCATTGAGCTGCCTGAAAATGGTTGCAAAATGGATGTTTTTGATTTTTCAAAAAAAAAGTTAGGTATTTTTTCATTTTATAAGCAATGATAATATACTTTAACATTTTTTTGGGGGGGAGGCGATCATAATAATGAATTCAAGTATGGGGCAGAAAATTAAGTGTGGTGTGTGCTAGAAAACTCAAAATCAACTTTGCAAGGCCTGATAAAGTTTCTAAAATACTACAACCAAGGAATAGAAAGATGGAAAATAAAGTGAGCTCGCAAGCTGACTGGGTTCAGTCATTCATGTTGTCATCACAAGATTGTATTTGGATCTGCTCACTGACAACTGACTAAGCAATGGGGCCTAGCTCCCATCACCTGCTGTTGTGTCAGACCTCGACTTCGCAATCAAGAAACTACGATGACACAACAAAAAATCACGAAAAAATTCAATGGCCTGGTCTCAATACACCTTTGATAGCTAGGAAAACTTTGTGTGCAATAACAGCTTTTTTACAGATCTATACAAAAACAGGGGGCAACTTTTTCAAAAACAAAAATGCCCTTGGTTCACAGGGATTTAAAATGAACTGGGTCCAACTGTTGAAGGGACTGGGTTAATTTTTCAAAAAATTAAGATATAAATTTACCTTCTGGGAATCTAGTCTAATAACACTAGCAACTTCCTCTAATTGGTTCATAGGTATTTGAGAGGATTGTAAGGGGGATGGAGGAGAGGGGTACGTTTTGAAGAACCCCTTGATAGTATGTCACAAAGTGATGATCCTCAACACTCCCCTCCTGTTTTGCAGATGAATACGGACCTTAACAGTAGGATTGATGAAACTTTATATTTTTTTCTTTATACCAAATCTAAATCGATAGGGGCCTAGCTCCAGTGTTCCCGCTAAGGCCGTATGTCGCGAAATTGGCGCAGAAGCTCAAAAAATTGGCGCAAAGGGTTCTCTAAACAAAAAGACAAAAATAGGGTTTTGGTTATACTCAAAGTTCACTTATGTCAGTTTTTATTCAGATTATATTCAAAATTACTCTGTTTGATGTGATCTTTCAGAAATTGGCAATGGCGAGATGTATTTTTTTTTTTTACGTCGCTCTGGCGCAAAGTCAAAATCCTTAGAGGGAACACTGCCTAGCTTATACTATTTCTGGCAAAAAGCAAATCTGCTGCATGTATGTATCGTATCCACAGTATGTAGAGTGGTCAGAGCACATGACTCCTAATACAACAGAGGTTCTGGGTTCAAGCCCTAGTCAGCCACACCTCCTTGTTTCCTGCATGAACCAAAAGAAAACCCAACGGCATGCTATAAGCACAAAACCATAAGGAACTTTCAAAATCACTGTGAATCTTGTGTATTTATGCATTGCTCACATCATACTAAACTTATCTTTTAAAAGCACACTTGAAATGAAAAATAAAGTTGGCCCATTCAATCTTTGCCAATTTAAATTCCAACAGGAACAGAGACATTTTTCATCAGCACATTAATGTATCAAACCCCTAAAGTCCTTTCTGAAACCCTAGAAAGTACACATCAAATTGGACTACAATAAATCTCAATCCCGCATGACATGGACAACAACTGTACACCAAATCTGAAATTTTCACAAATCACGTAAAACATGGTCAAATGTGTTAGTTCAACTCGAACCAGCTTTAAATGCAGCAAACTTCATCTTACGCTTCAGGTGAAAATACATGAAGGTCGTAATTTGACGAAATTGAATTTTCTTTTGCAGATTTGCAATGTTTATGCTTCATTTCAAGAAAATTACCATAAATTTGAAATATGGAGGTCGAGTGAAGTTCAATAAGGGTGTCATCATTTTGATCCTTATAACAAAGTCTTTGCAAATGTTGAAAAAAGTGAAAATGACAAGGGGCTGCATTTACGGCCGGTTCAAGATGAACAGTCACAAATTGAGTCACTTTTGACAAGATTACATAATTTACTCTTTTGAAACAATCATTTTTTTCCCTTTCTTTTTTTTGATATCTACGAGAATTAAACTGTCAACATGGGGCAAGCATGGGGGATATAATTATCACTAAAAAGGAAACCGTCTTTAAAAGCCCTCAAAGTTTGTATTATTGACTAATTGAGGTTAAATTTAGAGTTTAATTGATGCACTTTTCATTACCCTACTCATAACATCCAAGTTCTGTGTCACGATCACAATTGGTTATTGGATTGACAGAAGACAGACAATATGCGAAGCTTACTTGCTTGCTTTGTTTTTTCCTCAAAGACATTTAAGCAACAATGGAAAAATTGACAGATAATTTTCAGGCCCATCTTGAATCTTTGGTTCAAGTTCGTCTAGACCCAATTACAGCTGCAGCGGACTTTTAAAGTTTTGACGTCACAAAAACGGTCCAGATTTGAACTTCTCAAGAGGACTATGCATTGCTGTTCGAGTTTCAAGTGAGGGCACAATCCCAGAATGGAATCTCAAAAGCCGATGGTCTCTTTTCACTAATTTTACATAGAAAAAATGGAGCAGGTCCTAGAACATCACAGAGATAAATTGAAGCCTGCAGGTGAATTCCCGGACTTTTGAGTCCCGCTCGTTAGTCCTGGGATGTCAAATACACATGTACGTGAAACTTGTAAAAACAGTAATGTAAAATTAGGAAAGTGGTAAAAAGATTCCCGAAACAAGAAACCAAAGAAATAATAGGCTGAAGATATGTTAATATTGCAGAAAATCCAAAATATTTACACCCAATGCCATTTAATTGGTTTAATGGTCTAACTCTTGGCCAGAGCCCAGTTATTTGTTTGCACCAAACCAGTCAAAATTGGTCAGTCAGAATGAATGTGGCAGCGCCACAGCCTCGCTGCTTGGTCACTAAATTGGGTTGGTCAGAGGGGAGGTAGATCAGTGTTAGGGTTGGTAGAGGGATCTGGGCAAGATCTAATAATGGACATGCCTCGCGTGACTCTAGTGCGCACTGGCTCCTTTTTTTCAGTTATTTGTTTGCACTCGAAAATTTAAAAAAAAAAATCAAACGAGTCCCAGGAGTCTAAATACCTGAAAACCATGACCTTAGATCGTAGAGCAGGGGAAGACATAGGTGGGGAATCTGCCATAAGAGGTGCAACAGGATCAACGAACTTTTAGACCTTTTTGCTGATGCAAGATCCCTCAGATCGGATTAATCATTTGACATCTTAAATCTAAATTATGGCTAGACATTTCATCCCAAATCATTGACTTTCTTTTCAGTGAACTTGAAGCATGTAGGCCCTACAAGCCTACATGTCAATCCATCCCTGTCTTTCTCAAACAAGTTCGCACCAACTTTCAATCATATCCACTGATTTAGAGCGGAGATTCCCGACACACAGAAATTTTTATTCCGGCAAAAGATCAAATTAGGGATATTCGTGGTTTTTGCGATAATGTATAGCATCTTGTCCCATGCGTGAATACTGAAAATATGTACACACACTTTGTGTGCAGGTTGATATATCATTTGCGTCAAGTTGCGTCTAGGCATCATCAGGCACTGAGCTCAAATTCTGATATTCTCGGAAATTTGAAATTGGGGAAAATCGCACATTTTTGGGGAAATCTAGCGAAAATTTATGTTCTTGTTTAAAGATTTAGACTGAAAATTTGAATATTTGATTAATTTGGCTATTTTAGAACATTGCAATTATTTTTAGAACAAATAAATGGTTTAGTCCGGGACTAACTTAGTTAGTCCTGGACTAAATCAATTTTTGTTCTTTTTGGAAAAAATGCCAATGTTCCAAA
>JXSR01S074415.1:78971-91754 GCA_000969725.1 Ophiothrix spiculata | reverse complement strand
TTAATAATCATACAAAGTGTCAACAAATGAAATGTCAACCAGTCCCAAATTGAAATCTAACATTTGTTTAGAGTCAATCCCCATTGAATAATCTCACACTTTTTCTTGATAGAGTGTTTCTGTTGGGTGATACTTGCCAAACATATGGAACTGTGTTTTGAGTGCTAATTCAACTACAGTGAAGTTTTTGACATGTTGTAACATCTATGGTGCTTGTATTAATAATTTTGCATTTTTAAATATTTTTTCTTAGATTTTGTCATTTCAAATTAGTTGAACATTTGCTTGAGAAGAAATATTTCCACTGAGTGGTATTTCAAAAATATATTTTGTTGTTCACAATTTGCTTTATTAACACTTTTATTTATTATTTACTAACATGTTTATTTTTTTCTTAGATTTTGTCATTTCAAATAACCTTGTACATTTTTGTGAGAAGAAAAATTTCCACTGAGTGGTATTTCCCAAATATATTTTGTTGTGTATACTTTGCTATATTAACTCTTTTATTTATTACTTATTACCATTTTTATTTATTTTTTTCTTAGATTTTGTCGTTTTGAATTACCTTGTACATTTTCACTAGAAGAAATATTTCCACTGAGTGGTATTTCCCAAATATAAATGCAAATGAAATAACATTTTAAACCACAGCAGCTGAGCAGGTTTGAAACCTCATTTACTGATTTTATTGTGTTCATAGAAAGAAGTACTTTCACTATAAGTACTAATTTATGTCCATAACCTGTGCCCATACTTACTACCTAATAACCTATGCCCATAACCTTTCAGGTTAAACTTGAAAATTTAAAGTACAAGAAAAAATTACAAATGCTTTGATTTTTTTTATTTTACCAAGGACATAAGAAGTAGATTGTAGTGTTTTTAGAAATATACTGACATTTGAAATTAAAAATTATGAAAATGCAAACATTGTTGGTAGATTGGTGAGTAAGGAATTTGGTGGAAAGATTCTATTATGTCTTTTTTGATTTGAAGGAGTTTTTAAGAGTTTCATATCCATGCGGAATTGTGGCTAATGCCTTTAAAATTACAGAATCTGAAGCCAATATCATATTTAACTTTTTGTTGCTTTTACCTTTATTCTATAAATTCAGAGTTCGATTTTGTCACTTTCAGCGACACTATTGAAAACTGAATTAAAATTAAGTCTCCTAGAGACATACAAAGTTGCTAGCTGTTGTTTAGAGACGATCTCTGTAGAATTTGTTCACACGTTATTGTGATAGAATGTTTTTAAATAGTTAAGTTTGCCAAACATGTCTTGATGTGTTTTGTGTGTTAATCAACCAAGTATTATTTTGAGATACCTCCTGATGTAGCTTTTAATTAATATTTGCTATGTTTTTCTTAAAAGAAATAATGATTTTTATTTAAATAAACAAATCACAAACAACAATATGTAGATACTGAAATTGATGTATATCATATTCAATAAGTGACTCTTAATTATTTATCTGTAGACCAAATTCCTGGTTTTCTTAAGTTTAGTCTAGTGCCTGTAAGCGTGAAATTTCACTCAGGTATTGTTTGGCAGCTAACTTTGTCCTGTTTAGCCTGAGGATCTTTTGAACTGTGTAGATGCAAGCTTTTTAAAAATATAGTTTAATTTGTATATTGACAAAAGTGTTTTAATGACATTTGACTTAGTCTTAAGGTTATCAATAGTACATTCATTGGATCTCTTGCTAATCTATAGACTAAATCATTGTGTGACACAAACTCTGGACTAATGGTGAGTTTTACTCTCAGGGTTTTACTATACGCTAGTTTAGAAAAAATATGTTTGTGGAAGCATGTCTTATGGCAAATTTAATTTTTTATCCCTTCCCAATAAATTTTGAAAATCAAACTAATACTTATATAGTTGTAATTAATGCCTCCTAATTCAAATATCCTTCACCATGAATGGATGAACTGACATTATTTCAAACATAATTACAAAATAAATAAGACCAGGTGAAATGATAACCTATGTACTGTCACGACTTTTCTTTAATCAAACTGTCTGATGGCATTTCCCAGTTGTGTTTCATGTTTTGTGCACATATGATATTAGTAAGTGATGAACTCACATGGACAGAATCATAATATTATTGGCTAGACATGAAAACACGGCCAAAGTTGATTCACATTAATGGATGCAATTTTAATAAAGTACACGCACACATTCAGATTTGACGGATCCCTTCACTATGTTGTTCATGATGTTTATGCTTTAATGAGAATGAAATGATCATAAAATATTGCTCTTGCTGCATTAGGGGAAAGCATTTGTGAAATCGGTTCCATATTTTGTTGTAGATGATTTAAATGACGTCATCTGTGGTGTAATAAGTATGTCACCCACACAAGGCAAAACATTGTCCTTGAAACTATTTAATAACATTCTTGTTTGATTTGGGCATTGACAAAATTCATTCTTTTTGATTTAGCAAAATGTTAAATGTGCATTGGACAAAATGTCAAAATTGTTCCTATAGATTGTTTACACTTTGTATCAGAAAAAAACTAGTCAAAAACTAGAATTTTGGCTTTATAGTTTCACATGTTAATCTTGGGGTGAAACTATTCTCAGAAATTTTCTGCACTGATATGGTAAAACGAGAAACTTCAAATACATGGTTTACCTTATGACAATGATTGCTTAATGATAACACTCTTATCATTAATGGAAAATATTGATTTATTGTTTTATAAAATGTTCTTTCTTAAAGGATAAGAGCATGTTTACATCAAGAGAAACAATCGTCTCAAGATAAAGTATCTGGCGTTAGTCAGTTTTACCATCAGGGTCAAATTATGCTATATATATGTCAAAAAAAAGACAAAATTCTGGTTGTAAAACATCCCTTTTTATATATTATATTGCAGATAAAGAAAAATAAACATACATTTTGTAACATCCCGACACAAATGTCTTTTGCTTTGAATGAATAAATCAACTTTTTGTCAAACATAATTGCAAAATAAATAGGACCAGGTGAAATGATCACCCAATGCTCTGCTATGACTTTACTTTAATCAAACCATCTCATCTCATTTCCCAGTTGTGTTTCATGTTATGTGCACATATGATATTAGTAAGCGATGAACTCACATGGACAGAATCATGATGTTATTGGCTAGACATGAAAACACGGCCAAAGTTGATTCTCATTAATGGATGCCATTTTAATAAAGTACACGCACACATTCAGATTTGACAGATCGCTTCACTATGTTGTTAATGATGTTTATGCTTTAATGAGAATGAAATGATCAGAAAATATTGCTCTTGCTACATTGGGTAAAGCATTTGTGAAATTGGTTCCATATTTTGTTGTAGATTATCTAAATGCCGTCATCAGTGGTGTTATAAGTATGTCAGCCACACAAAGCCAAATAATGGTGCTTGAAATTATTTAGTAACATTCTTGTTTGGTTAATTATGCATTGGCAAAATTAATTTTTCTGGAATTAACAAAATGTTAAAGGTGTATTAAAGAAAATGTCAAAATTGTATCTGCAGATTACTTACACTTTGTATGTGAGATAATAATAGTCACAGTTACTTTTTAGCCATTTGCCAGCATAAAATCGTATTTACTGATTGGGAACAGGAAATGTTGCAATGTCAAAAATATGCAAACCTGTTTCCCATACAAATGCTTACAGTGTTTTCAACTTATAATCTTTCTCTTGGGTAATTCTGCTCTAAAATGCATTGAATATTAATTTGACAAACTCTGGACTACATGCCATTGAACATAAGACTTACAAATGCACTCCAAACAAGTTGTGTTACATCAACTAAAAACATATAAATTAATTATTCAACAGAATTGTTGCCGATTTTGGTCTTGTTGTAAAATTTCTATCTTTACTTAATTTGAGTATTATGTACCCTAAAACGCATCACAATGTTAGACTTAAAAAAACACGAACTTTTTGTTGTTGTTTATGAAAACCTAATCAACAGTTGATGTATGCATATATATTACTGATTGATGAAAGGACCCTGTCTTTTTTGTTTTTCATTCATCATATCCTTCTTTGAATACTAGTTTTGCCCTTGGAAATGTTGCAATAAACCATTTATACTTTTCAAAGTAAGTATTTACACCAAGAATGAATCTGAATTTAATCATTACCAATCATCTTATCATGATGATGACTTTATATTGTAACTTCACATTTTGATTCATTGACCAGGACTCTTGCTACCATGCAGTTCGCGCGCTTATTTCATCTCGGTTAGATTATTGCTACGGACTTTTTACATCATTATTTAGCAAAGATCTTACAAGACTGCAACGCCTCCAGAATAATGCTGCCAGACTGGTCTTTGCTGTTGGGCGCAGAACAGATTCTGTCACTCTCCTGGAGACCTTGCACTGGCTCCCGATTCGCCAACGTGTTGTGTTTAAAATTCTTCCGTGTGTTTATAAATCTTTGCATAACCAGACTCCAACTTACATCTCGGACTATTTCATCATTCATGAACCGGCTCGTACTTTGCGCTCATCCTCTGACAGTAATCGCCTCGCTATTCAAGACTCAGTAACAGAAGCAGTGGTGATAACAGATTTCATATTGCAGCCACTATGGCATGGAATTCCTAACCTGTGGACATAAAATCTGCCATGACTATATCACAGTTTAAATCTAAACTAAAGACTCATCTGTTTTCTCTTGTTGATTGACATTTTGTGTATAATTTTGTAAGCGCCATGGTATCTTTTTGGTGAATGGCGCCATAAATACCTGTAATGTAATGTAAAGTAATGTAATGTAATGTAATTTCATTATTAAAGATAAAAATACTTCCCTGCATTTCTTTACTACTGCATTTAACCTAATTTTTTTCAGTAAATATCAGATACACAGATGCAGAATTTTTTATCCAAGCATAGTACTGAAGAGCACCTGCCGCTGATTTTCCATCCATTCTATTGATGCAGTTTGAGTATTTGAAAGCTTGAGGGCTCACTTACTAGATTCACATCAGTACCTTGCTTAAAGTTCAGCAGAACACCGACATAATTAGAAATCATTTGTCATAAACTATGTAAAGTTGACATTTTTTTATTTTGAAATTAATTTCTAGGACAGTCATATTCTAATATGCTTGAGATTTTTTACGGTTTTGAAATGTTCATGCCTAGAAACTCTTGCAAAATATCGGCTTTCTTTCAAATACTTTGTCCTGGGCTTTCTGTACATTCTTTGTCACTTTTTTTGCAAATAAAAGAATGATTTAAGAAGAAATTAAAAAAATAAATTGAAAACTGACATTTTTTAATGTACTTGAATAAATGTACATTAAATGAAAACTTGAATGTAAGTTACATATTACCATTTTACAATATTAATATTTCATTGATAATTGGTTCATTTTGACAAATCCAAGTGAATATAATATGATTTTGTTGTTGTTGCAAATTTGGGTTTCAAATTAGGATATGTGGTTGAAAATGAAAAATACCTCAGAAGTAGCAGACAAGGGAGTTAATTTAGAATTAGTACCACTTTTACATGATGTGATGCTGCATGTTCTGTATCATCCAAAATATTCATCTGCAATTTTTTGTTGCAGTTTGTCACCATTAGGAATCTTAATCTTTTAAATGACTTGGTGAAAATGTCAAGTGCATTATTTCATTTGTTCTTAAAAGACAAATCTCAAATCATCTATTTGCTCATCATATTTAACTCATCTTAACAAAATCTGATATAAGAAAAGCCCTGTTAAAGAATCATTTTCCTGTACCATTTAGCTATTTTTGCTTGTTTTATATTGTTTTTATAAATCTGCTATAACAAAATTTTGGACAAAAAGAAGTAATTTGTCTGTCCACAGCAACTTTATTAATAAGAATTTATATCGGATTGCATTTTTTACATGTTTACTTGTTTTGAAAAAGATCCTACTTGCCTTGTTGTATTTGCATCTGTTTTAAAATTTTATAGGTGATAAATCTAATGGTTATTTCATACATAATAGATATCGTGATATTAAACATTAAAAAATAATTTGACCGATTTTTGGACGTTTTAAAAAACTTATTATTTTTTGGACTGGATTTTTGTTGGACGTCTGTCTCTAATTTTCAGCTTGATAACCTGTTTTAATAATTGGGTACATCACATATATATATATATTTTTTATTTATGACAGCCATTGCAAACAAGCAGTAAATTCAACCAAGTTCCTTTTGTGTGACAAGTAACATTACATGATTGTATATCTTGTTTCTTATTTGTGGTGTAAAATTACATTTTATCCTACTATGAAATGATTAGACATTTTAGCTGGTGCCTAAGGGTCATTCTATACTTTTTATGATCTACCAATTCAATAAAGTCACCAAAAATATGGCATCATACAAATCTTTACAAATCAATACAAATCAAAAATGTTTAGTGACCAATTGGTATAAAGCTTCCATTATTATTATTACTTGTTACACCAAATATTTGGTTGCTCATTTAAAAAAGTGGCTAGGTCTTACATTTATACTCTTTGGTATTTATCTTAAAATGACACATGATTGATAACCACAATACAACATAGTTTTAATTTTGAGTGCAACATTATATGTAGCATAATGATATTTGTTTTTTCAATTATAAATTGTAATTGCTTAATTGGATGACAACATTAGCTAATTGATATTGATAATGTAATAGTAAGGTATAGATTCGTAGTAATCATTATCTTGTGTTATGTAACTGGTGGTTTTACTGTTGTAATTGATACAATTTAAAGATGCTTCATGAATCATTCATGTGCAATTTAGATACAGCATGGCGAGACAAATAAATGGTATAATTAGGCACAGGGAGAAATAAATCAGCAGACTTTTGAATATAGATATCAACGGGGGAAGTTCTTCCATCACCATAGTCAGAGTAAAAGATGAAATTAAGGCATTTATCCACCTTTTTAAATCGTTCTAATTTTCTGATTTTTAATTTTCATGATTATCCACAACCCTAAGCTTAGTGGCCATGTTTAGATCTGGTTTGAACATATACAAATAATTTATGAAATATAAAATTCCAATGACTTCCAATAGATTGCTATGAAAATTGTACCACAATTCCGTGTACATATATATCAATAAATTTCATTCATGCAATATTAATGAAGATATACCAAAAAATCGTATTGCTTTTTTGCCTACCCAGTAATCTCTACAAATAGCAATACACATGGCCACATATTTTTTTATCAAGGTAAGCTAACACACTAAAAAGGAGGTGGGATGGTTTTTGATTTAAAATGATTTTTTTTGAATTTTGTAAAGTTGTAATAAGCTGCTTAACATCCTTCCACAAATGTTTTTGTATGCTTTGATAAGTCAAATTGTGCAATGTGCAATTCAGAAGTCATTAATGCATCTTATACAAAGTGTATCAAAATTCTTTGTATCCAGTTGTAGTTGACCTTTTGGATTTTTTTTCACCATGATAAGAATAATATTTTAATATTAAACTTTTGTGAAGTGATAATTTTCTGTTATAAACTTTATAACAACATAACAAGCAAAATTTATAAAGCGCCAATTCCAATGAGATCATAGCGCATACACATACACATTCATGGCAATAGCATGTTGAAATTAGGAATTACATGCTCTTACAGAAAAGTTGGTGTTCTTGACAAAATGTGTGTTTAAGTAGTTAATTTGTTTCCTCATGTATAGCATCCTACCTACTTTGAAGGGGTAAGATAAACCGTTAAAGTTCAGGTGTGGGTGGGTTTGTGATTGTGTGCATATTTTTAATTTGCCATTTTGAAAAGTATCAAGATGATCTGGAACTGAAACTAACAGGACATTTTAAAAGTGTTATTTTAATTGTTTATAAGCAAAAAATTCCCATGAAATTCTGATATTTATAACTATTATAGCAAAATTTTGATTTTCCACATCATTTTCCTAAAATTGCAATTTTCAAAATTGATTGTAATGACGTCATAAATACGTAACACCTTGATTGATTGTGATTATTTTGCTATGTATGGATAGAAGAGATCATTGACTTATTCTAAATAACACCACCTTTTGGGTGTCAATGTCAAAGTTACCAGAGTAGTAACTACCCTTTTTGGACACATTGTGACAGAAAATAGCAAAGGTAGACAAAGGTTAGTGTCTGTGGTATTTGTATAAAACTGTAATTGTTTCAGTCATCCATTAAATGACTGGAGCGCTTGGAAACAGTGTTAAATTGTCTTTATAGCAACATTTTTTCATATTTTTCCTAAAATTGCAATTTTCAAATTGATTGTAATGTCGTCATAAATAGACTATAAAAGCTGAAATATCCTACTATATCCACTTATGACAAACACTTTGAAATCATTAAATTCTTTATAATTATGTTTAATATTTTTTTTGAAATCAAATACGTCTGGGTACAAAGAACTTTGATACAGCCAGGAATTGTTTCATGCATATGAAGTATACCTTAATTTATAATTTGTTATTTAAGATATTGAATATCTCAGTATTTTTATGACATGAAAGTTGACACATTAAGATGCAGGGTGTCAAAATGTTAAGCCATTGTGTCTCCTAACTATTGGCTTTACAGCAAATTCGCAATTGCCACTAATATAAGAGCCTCACCTCATTTGGTCACGTTGTGTCACAAATATTGACCCCATTCTCATGTTTCAGGAGTTATGTTACAGCAGATTAACCACTACATATTTGCTAATTAAAACTATTTTAGTGTTATATGAACATTATATATATCTTTAACTTTTGGGTTTACATTAAATTCGCAATTGCCGCTAAGAGCCTCATTTGGTCACGTTGTGTCACATATATTGACCCCATTCTCATATTTCAGGAGCTATATAGATATAACAGCAGAATAACCACTACAAATTTGCTAATTAAAACTATTTTAGTTTTATATGAACATTATATGATTTTTTAACTATTGGCTTTACAGCAAATTTGTAATTGCCACTAAGAGCCTCATTTGGTCACGTTGTGTCACATATATTGACCCCATTCTCATATTTCAGGAACCATGTAACAGCAGAATAACCAATACAAATTTGCTAATTAAAACTGTTTTAGTTTTATATGGACATTATATGATTTTTTAACTATTGGCTTTACAGAAAATTCTCAATTGCCGGTAAGAGCCTCATTTGGTCACGTTGTGTCACATATATCGACCCATTCCCATATTTCAGGAGCTATGTTGCACCAGATTAACCACTACAAATTTGCTAATTAAAACTATTTTAGTTTTACATGAGCATTATATTATTTTTTAACTATTGGCTTTACAGCAAATTTGCAATTGCCACTAAGAGCCTCATTTGGTCACGTTGTGTCACATATATTGACCCCATTCTCATGTTTCAGTAGCTATGTTACAGCAAATTAACCACTTCAGAACAGCTAATTAAACTGATGCACAATGTCGTAAACACTGTCTCCTGTTACTTACAAACACATTTCTACCTTGTTTTTCATATCATGTGTCGTTTTATTTTTAAGGCTATGTCTTTACAAGTTTTAATTTATTGTGGGTAAAACAGCGCGAGTTGATACCATTAATTGAATTAGTCAGCTTCTTTTTAATTGAATTATTAAAAAAACAAAAAAAACCATGATTGTATAGGGGATAGTTTAGACTCCACAAAAGAATATTCTATGCCAGAATTCTTTCAACAAACATTCATTTAAAATTTATGCCTATCTATGTCATAAGAATTATTTCATAGCATTGTATGTGATGCAACTTTAAATACTTTTCTAAAAATATATTCTTTATGCTGACATTATTTTTCACTAAATATACACAAATATATTAGAAATAGTTTAAACATGGCTTATTGTTTCATTGAGTATCTAATGCACAAAAGTATATAAACTGGTCCAAACTTGTCAGTCATAGTTTAATGAAACAATTTTTAATGAACATTTTGTCAAATCGTCAATATTAAAATTACAATAACGATTCAGCTTGTTTAATATTTTGAAATGTTACAAAACTTTGTTTCCACAAGTGCATATTAACCTAAACCCGATTTGAAAATCACTGAAATTTACACAGCAAACAACATGCTCTAGTTCGGTTCATATTTCCCATCCCAAGCCAGTTATTTCTGATCATGATTAAACACTATTGAGAAATAAATCTTGAAAAATCCATACAACAATTCCCCGAGTGTATACCTAGAGTGTAATACTAGTAGCGCTTCCCATGAAGATCAAAGTCGCAGATATGAGCGAGCATCGCACCGCACAAAAAGCACGCATACACAGACATGCTGAGTCACTCTTATCCAAAGGGGTTTTCCCAATACCCGAGTGGTCACCATTTGACCCATGTGATATTTTGATTTGGTAAAAAATGCCTATATTTGGGGCAGAACTAGTGTTAAATAAATATTACCGTCTCTGTTGATATTTGAGATGCCGCATGTACCTTTACAAATCTGTGCAAGTTGATTTTAACTTTGTAAAGCACTGTGACTGTCATTTTGGTATAGTACATTCATTCATTGCTGGCTCGGAGTGGATATTGATTATGGTTTTTGGTTTCATCGCTGCTCGATCAGTTTGGGTGTGAATAAGCAGATTTTTTGAGTAAAAAGGTCTGGTAGAAATTAAAATATTAAAACTAGCATGGAATGAGGAAATCATGATTTGATTTGGTGCAGTTACAATTACAATTTTGAAATGTTATGCTGTTAACAATTGGGTTTGAAAATTCAACATATTTAAGGCAGCTGATTTTTGGTTTGGTATTTGTAAAGTTACATACTGCATCATTAGCTATGAAAATGTTAGATTTTAAGACTGAAAATGTCTTAAAAAATTAAAATAACAAAAATAGGGTCGAACAGGACATTTGTGAGATTATTTGTACACTATGTTTGGTTATACCATTTTAAAACATTTTTTTTGAAAATAAGTAGATTTAATGGGTAAAATCTTTGATGATTTAAATATCAAGACGTGTCAAGAAAATTTTGATTCTTTTTGACTTAAGAGCTCTCATAAAAAAATGCTCAAAGTAGATAGTGCTTTCAAACATTTTACTCTAAAAGTTCAAAGTTGCATTCTACAAAGAAAAGTTCAATTTTGACATATTTCTGGTCATATATCAAAAATTGAAAGAAACATCTGAAGGCATTTTTTTCTAAATAATGGAAAAGCAAAAATTTCAAAATTATAGTAAAATTAGTCTTTACTTTCCATGCAGGATATTGTTGGACATAAATATTTTTTTAGCAATTTGGGTAAAAATTATTCATTTTAACAAAATTTGATATTACCACCATGTTAGTGTGTTAATTTGTTTTTAGAAATACACACTTTTCAAATCTGAAAATGACTAGGTGTGCTCTAGGTGTGCTACATTTTAAAATAATGTCATATTTAATTTTGAAAATGACCTATTAAAGCTACCAACCAAAAAGCAAGTGCCAACTTTTAATGTAATACAACTTTCTAAATATTAATCTGACATTCTTTAGCATGTACACCTATTTTGATACTGTTAACCTTACAGTGCCTATTACTATATCATGTAACATATTTAAAAATTGGTGAATTGGTATTTTTAACATACAGTATTTTTTTAAACGCAGAAGCCAAGATTTACCAAGATACTAAGACGTGCCATCTTCTCTATACATGCATCTAATGTTACACCGACATAGATGAACCCAATTTACCTCTTAATATATATACCAATGCATAATTAATAAGCTATTCAATCTGATGCATATTTAATCCAGGAATTAATGTTTTTACCAGATCAATTTACATAGAGATAGTAAAGAGAAGATACCTTCATGATCATGATGCCTTGAGAGAATCTCGAGAGATGAGCTTTTGAGTGGAGGTATTTGTTAAATTTTAAATTTTGGTTTATAACATCAAATTCATTGATCAATAATCTTGATTTTTTTGTATGTTAACTGTTAAATAATATGCATCATTTTCAAATCAGTTAGGAATCAGCTTTATCTTTGAATATTTTAAGTCTGTATGGAATTCCTTTTGAATTTTAGAAATCATACTTTTACTATATTTTCAATTTTTTCTTATCAAATCTGTTTTATAAAATATATCAATTTACAGGAATCAATTTGATTTCTAATATACATATCTACTGTTTGTTCCTAATAAACTCATACATACAATGTTATGAAGGAACTTGCTAACACACAAGTTTCTACATTATATACAGATTGCCATATTAATAATAAAACTATATAGTGAAGACAAAAATGCATTTTTGACATGTATTTAAATGGGTTTTTTTTTTCGTGATTCACATTTCATATCATCAACTTAACAGATTTACTTGATGTGCTACATGTGTGCTTTGCAGGTTGAGAGATACTGATTTGAAAAAAAAAATATAAAAGTTATTTATTTTTAAAAACACTTTGTTATGATCAATATTGTATATTGGTAGTAAAATAATGAATTTAATAATTCAGAGCTCTGTATGCTTTATAGAAGATCACCAATCCGGTTGCTGTTAGTTAGCTGACTTTTTTTTGGAAATTTTCGTTTTCCCAAAAGAATTCTGATGAGAGGACACATACTGTACTTTTTTCAATGTATATTTTTTAAGTTCTCTGAGCTTGAAAATCATTTGTTATTGGTAACAAATTAACTGAAAAAAAAAGAAAAGAAACACAGCTGTCATAATTTTGTTTTTTTCCAGAAAATATGTCTAATCAGTAGATCATTGTATGTCATATTCCTTTAATGTTTTTAATATTCA
>JXSR01S074415.1:67036-78921 GCA_000969725.1 Ophiothrix spiculata | reverse complement strand
CAAGTTTCTACATTATATACAGATTGCCATATCAATAAAAAAAAAAAAATGCATTTTTGACATGTATTTAATTTTTTTGTTTGTTTTTTGTGATTCACATTTCAAATTATCAACTTAAAGAGATTTACTTGATTTGCCACGTGTGTGCTTTGCAGGTTTAGAGATACTGCTTTGCACAAAAAAGAAAAGTTATTTATTTTTTTAAAAACACCTTGGTTAGAGTCAGTCAAGAGTGTATATTGGTATTGATGAGAGGACTCATTGTACTATGTGTCCTCTCTCTGAGCTAAAAAGTCATTTGTTTTTGGTGCCAAATCAACTGGAAAAAAAAAGAAACACAACTGGCATAATTTTGGTTTTTGCAGAAAATATGTCTAATCAGTAGATCATTGTATGTCATATTCCTTTATTTTTTTTTTGATATTCAAAATTAACCAATAAAAATTTTACAGGAAAAATTTATATATCTTTTTCCACATTTAGTATATTCAAAGATCATGCACATATTTCACAAAAACTGGTATGTCAATAACATTTTATATTTCAGAATTGTTATGGATAATATCCATTATTGAATGAAATTATTTTTAAAATTTATTTAAAAATTCTAAAAGCAAATTAGAACAAACAATTTTGTAAATACGTTTATAAATCAAATAAATAAAACAAAACTCTACTAAACAATGCTGTTATTATTTAACCAATATTATGACCAATAATTATATTCCATCGCCAACTTTGCATCTTTAGATACTTGTTACACTATCATTCAGTGTCACAACCATCATAGCTCTCAATAACCATCATGGCTAAACCAAAAGAGTTTTCATGACCTTCCCCTTTAAAAAACACAGAGACAAATGCATGATAGTCCCAGATTGTATTCAATTGAGTTGATAACTTTTTCAAACTCCCTTCAGTACTGTTGTCACATGCTCCAATATAATCCATGGTTTATTACATATATGATTCTTGTTCATTTAATCCTCTAACACAATTCTTTCTCAAGTTTGTTTTTGACATACATTTGTAAAAAGTTTTAAGCAGCTTACACAAATAAACACCCCCACATGGCCAAAACTGCTCTTGGCTCATCCAAATAGTATATTTCATAATTTCTTTTTCAGTTAACCCTCTTACATCATTTTTCAACATTTCTAAGGTAACAAAATTGAAATTTGCCTAGATCAGATCCCTTCACACACCCATGCACTCGATCTTGGTATTTCAAAAAAGTACATTACATATGTTTTATTTTCAATGAATCCTCTTACCCCCCCCCTTTTTATCACTTGTTAAGTTTATGCATACACACATCAACAAAAGGACACACATTCAACACATACCTGCTCTTAGTTAAATCCAAAAGTTATATTCCACTAAAAATCCCAGTTTCAAAAAATATCCTGATTATCATCACCAGTCCGTAGTCTAGATAAAAATGGTACACCGTCTTTGTGCAATCTCAAAATTGTGAGCTAGCTATAGCTGGCCAGCCATGATGGTGATAAAGTAGAGTCCTAAGGCTCAATATGTGTGGTGCTATCACCCAAGCATCAAATCAAGCACTCTCATAAGGACATCTCTATTCTGAGCCAAAAAACAGGTCTTCCAGGCAAACTTGACTGAGTTACCATTACGAGGCGTGCTACTAAACTTGCATGCATTCAATTAATAACATGGTATGAATGGGGAGGATAGGATGACATTTTTGAGTCAATGTAATGTGTGAGGTTTTTTTTTGTAACATGCTTGTGTGCTGCCATCTATCGACAAGATGGGTTTTTGAGGATTAAGTGTCATTTTTTAAGTGTGACACAGTTTTCTGTAAGTTGTCCCTATGGGAGGGGAGGTATTCATATGTGATGACTCACCCCGAAAAGGGGGACTTTGCGACAGAACACTTTTCAAGATACGGGTAAAAATAGGCAGCAAAAAATAAAGAAAATAATAAGAATTCCCAGCAGATTTTCTGTTGTAAAATTTGATAGCCTTGATCAATTTCAACAAGTAAGGTGTCATTTTAAAGCTTAATAATGCTGCAACAGATGAAATGAAAGAATCAAAATTGATATTATCTTCAAAGTCCCCCCTTTCGGGGTTAACCATCACATATTTAAAAAGCAGTGATGGTAAAAGGAATTCATGTTTAGCATAACAACCTCAGGTAACTACTTGAAGCCAAGGCTATCTCGTTGATAAAATTGAAAGCCAAGGCTCTCTTTGATAAACTGGTAAATCAAACACAAGTCAATTTTGTGTAAATAAATTCAGGGTGATTTTCAAAAAATATAAGATATCTAGCATTTATGGATGGTCAGTGGAGAGATTGAGTTGAATCATTTCGATTTGCATTTCATTAATAAGTTACAGTTTATAGAATGGGATACACTTTGCTCAAATGTTATAAATAGCACTTGATATGTAATAATAACATGTCCATAAAAACTAACAAAAAAACCCTAAAAAACAACAACAAACATTTAAAGCTCTTTGAGCTAAAATGCAAACTAAATGTAAATTAACTGAGTGTTCAGATTTTGTAAAATGTATCAAATTTTCAGAATTTAAAACACTGGCTAATGAGTTGCCAATTGTCCAAAAAAGAAATGAGCTCACTTCATATATATAAAAGAGATGGTTTATTTGATTCTTCCCTCCCATCGCAATATGTCATTGAGCAATTAACTCTTATTTGTCGGGTGATTTCTCCATAATTGGTGATAGTCTCATTAATGTCATTATTGTGATTCATCTCATATTCCTTTGTCATGCGTTTGTCTCATTTTATGGTGATAATTTGCGATATTCTTCAAAATATAACTAAAGATAAATATGAAAATATAAGATGATATTTTTGATAAAACACAAGAATATAAGCTCATCATGTGCTTATTAAAATTTGAAGATTTGTGTCAAAAACACATTGATTGATTCAAAACATGTCTTGTGGTAATTGTTTTCAAATCTATCTTCATTTCCATAACAAACTTCTTCAAAATACATTAAAAATCAAGGAATCAGGATAAATTATAACAATCTCTTGAGAAAAAATTACCATTAGTTCCATGCAATTATCAAACCTTGTTTCATGAGACAACTGGCTTTATTATATAACAATTCAAATAGTTTTTGAGGACTTACATAATGATATAAAAAGCAACAACAGTAACATCATTATATCAATTATCATTATTGTTAGCACAATGTTTCTTAAATGCTAGTTATAGCTCAATGTTGCTATCTACAAATAGTAGCTGTATATTGCATCTACTTATACTACCCCAATGCTTTTATCTACTGATGATAGCTTATTGTTGCTATCTACTGATGATAGCTTTATCTTGCTATCTACTGATGCTAGCTCAGTGTTTATCTACTGATAGCAAAATGATGAAAATGATCTATGATGATAGCTTATTGTTGCTGTCTGCTGATGATCGCTTTATCTTGCTCTAGCTCAGTGTTGCTATCTACTGATAGCAAAATGATGCTATCTACTGGTGATAGCTAAATTGCTATCTACTGATGATGGCTTATTATCGTAATCTGCTGATGATAATTTAATGTAATCTGGCAAGTTTTCCATGATTTTGAAACACCAAATTCTGTGATTTTCCGCGAGTGGTTATAAATTTACATTTGTGATTTTCGGCGATGTATAAAATGAGGAGTTACTTCTATTATGCTTATCTTTTTTAAATTTGATGTCTTTTGAACACTGCTGTTTGATCACCATTAAATAGCGCTCATTTATAGCCAAATGCACATTATTGGTGATATATATAAATCAAGTTTCAGGGTTCTAAAGAATCTATGAGCCTTAGTTTTGATCTTTGATCCATTGAAAAAGGTAAAGGTAACCAAATTTTTTTTTTGTGCATGTTAAAATCACATATTGAATATTTTATTTATGCGATATGCATAAGATTAATTCCACCAATAAAGAAATCATAAAATATGAATTGCAATGTTGTATTTTGATCTAAAATGGACTTTTTAGAGAACGAATGTGAAATTCAATTATGGGAACAAAGTTGACAGTTCATCACCTAATTATAGAACTATTTTTTACACTTTTAAGGACCTTTGTCCAAAAATTAATAAATGACCCCATTCAAACAGTGGTGTGAAAAAAGGTGTTATTTATTATCATGTTTACATCACATTCTCATTATTTTCCATAAATATTTTTGTGAAGGGGGGGGGGGGGGGGTTTGTTTTCCGTGGTTTTCTGTGCTTTCCGTTTTTGTCCTAAATTGCATATTGAATTTTCCTGTTTTCTGTGACACAGAAAACTTGCCAGCTATGTCAATATTTATTGATAACATCTTAATGGTGCTATATACTTATAATGGCTCAATGTTACTTTTGCTGACTGATAATAACTTAATGTTGCTGTTTAATGATGAAAGTTTTATATTGATATTATTTACTGACAATAGCTTAATGTTACTTTTTACTAATAATAGCAAAATATTGCATTTGTACAAGTTTTAATGGGTAGGATAGCAAATTGTTTCTGTACAATTTTCAATACAATTTTGGAAACCTTTCCAAATGCAATCTTAGTCCATTGCAATGCTCTTACTTACCGCATATGACGCTGTCTACTGGTGATAGATAAAGTGCTATCTGCTGACGACGGCTTAATATTGCTATCTGCTGATGATATTTTAGCGTTAATATCTATACATAATATCTTAATGGTGCTATCTACTGATGATAGCTTAATGTTACTTTCTACTTATAACTTAAAAATCTTCACCAATATTCTTTTTTCAGTAATGTTTCTGAAAGAGGACCCCCATGGAAAGCAGTGCTGACACTAATGAGGCTTTCCTCTATAAATATGTCATATTGTTTTAAAGAATTTTTGGAAAAAAAAAAAAAAAAAAAAAAAGAGAGAGGAGAATAAAAATTGTAAAAATGTTGTAAAATATTGTTGACAATTTTACTTTTTAACAAAATGTTGTTGATAAATTTATGATTAGCTCTGTATTATGAATTGGTTGTCTTTGGGTCATAAGACTTTTTTTTTTGCTACATCTACAAATTAGGTGTGCCTTTTGGGTCTCATATGTTGGTTCCCCCCTCCTAACAAGAAACCCTGGTGCCGCCCTTGTATTTTATACCAAAACTGACCACACACAATTAATATATAAAACCAATCATATATGCATTAGAATTCTCCATAGGTATTCATATTACATAGCTGTCACATTTCTGACCTCTAGTATATGTTATACCAGCATCTTACATACACCAAATCTTATGAATACAACCAAACTTTTAGCGATATTTTATTTCCCATGAGGCACGCCTTTCCCGAATCAGGAAACTGAATACATGACTCAAACAAACACAGACAGAGTATTTTGCTCACAGAGCACTTAGTCAAATTTTGAAATGTTGGTTTTAATGATTGTCCAGTACATACTTGTTTCTCTGGATTTCATCTTTGATTTTTTAAGATTAATAACTCTTTTTTTTTTCAAGAAAACAGAATGACTAGAATTTTGTGAAAAATAAACACACTGGAAGCAGGTTCACATGCAGAATTTTTTTAAATGGGATTGGGGTGGTGATGCAGGATTTTCAAACAGTGGACCTTTTTTTAGATTAAATTTTACATTTTGGTGGATCCTGAGCTAATTTCAGTAGTTTTGAGAAAGTGACAAAGAAAAAAAAAGGTTTTCAACGTTTTATGTAGTATTTTATCCCCAAAATGACAATTATGATGGTGTTTTGTGGTTTGGGTACTGTTTGCAGACCTTTTTTGTTCTTTTTGGTGGACCTTTTTGATACATTGTCAAATTTGGGGGAGGGGTGGGGATAATGCCCCACCACACTCATGTATACGGGCCTGACTGGCATCTGACTGGTATGAAAGTTTCTCTGCATGCATACATTGGGCCCTGTTTCTCACTTGCGTAGCTTAATCTTGTATTGCAAATAGTAGTCTCTCTAAATTCCAGAGACTTATTTTTAAGTATAAAAGACTTGTTAAAATGACAAAGCGTTTTTGAGATTTAAAATAATAAGTCCTTCAAAAAGACTTATTTCAAATAAATCCTGTAGATTGAAAAAAGAAAGCGACAAAGACTTACATTTTAATCTAAAAGACTTACTTTCAAATCCAAAAATGTTTTGTCATTTTAAGTCTCCTTAGATTTAAAAATAAGTCTCTGGAATTTAGAGAGTATATATGATGACCCCACTTTTGACTTCAATTACTAAAACCCAACATATTTGCTCTACTTTAAAAAAAAATGTCAATTTGTGTGGTGACCCCACTTTTGACTTCCTTGAGATTCTAAACATGTACACATTTGCTCTATTTTTTAGAAAAAAATGCCACCACTGGTTTTTGTCTTGTCTTGTTTTTCTGCTAGAGTCTAATTGGCCCTGATATGGTAAAAATTCAGATGGTAAAACCTCCTTTTACCCTGTGACAGATGTATCTCTCAGTGTGAACATATTCTTATCATTTAACATTTCTGTTTTATAGAACTAAAAATATATTTTCCCACAATGATAAAGAGTGTGTTCTAATCAAGAGATATTATAACTGTCACAAGGTATGTATGTATCTAAAGTTAGGCAGTTTTACCTTATGAGGGCTGTAATATCAGTTCGGCGGTACTCACAATTCGGATACATATCCGAATTCGGATACTCCGTATCACAATTCGGATACCCGTATCCGAATTTGGATTAAAAACAGCTGAAACGGGATATCAGCTGAAATGAATATTCAGCTTCGCGGCGCACCATACCGGTTTGTATAATAGTCAATAACATTTATCATCATTTGTCATCTAAATTATAACAAAGTATTGGCCAAATTATTTTGCCTTCTGTGATAAGAAGCTATCAGGACATGTTTCGAAGCTGTTCAACTGGAATTGCACAGATGAAAATGACATTTCCACAGATACATTTATCATAAATGCAAGAAAGATGATCTACATGTACTTGCCAGCTTGCGCTATCGATTAGTTTCCTGCGCCACGACAGGAGTATCAGAATTCAGATGCCCCTCCATATCCTTATTCTGATACGGGTATCACAATTCGGATACGAAATGTGCGTGGGTATCCGAATTCGGATACGTATCCGAATTGTGAGTTCTGCCGAACTGATATATCTTATAAAGCAGTTTACCTTATTAGGGCGGTAATATATCTTATAAAACAGTTTTACCTTATGAGGGCCATAATATATCTTATAAGGCAGTTTTACCTTATGAGGGCCATAATATATCTTGTAAGGCAGTTTTCTTGTGAGGGCCATAATATATCCAATAAAAATGTACCTCTGCTATCATGCTTAATATATGTATATATCATATTCAAAAATAGTGACCCAAAATCCTTTTTTGAACGAGATGATCTCAAAATAATATGTGACCTATATATCTTATTTTTTAAATGGAATCTACACTGAAGTAACTCAATTTCTACAAAATTTAAGGGGCTTTGTTTGGTTTCATCTGTAATGAATGGAACTAGAGGAGAGCAAAGAATATCTGCACACGACTCCCTTTGCCATACATATGTTGAATTGCACAGGGGAAAAGAAATAAAATAAATGACTAGTATATCTATTTCCCTCAGCTTTATTAAATTGCTATATTTCAATAAATTTCATGATTTTAATAAATTTCTTGATTGTTAAATAAATACAGCCGGAATATCCACACACACTTTTTACCCCTGGCCATTTGTGTTACTCAATCGTGATTGTCCAGTATATTTCCTTTAGTACATTTGCAACAGTATTATTCTATTCAAGAAATGCAATACATGTGTCAAACAAGCGCTGAAAAATATGAAAACATCACACGGAACTGTGTCATAACCCCTGGCAATATTGTGAATTGTGTTACTCTGATGACTGTCCAGTATATACATTTTTTCTTTCATTTTGACCAGATTAGAGGTTCTAGCCATGATAACAAATTTGGAAATTCATTTTTCTCTACACTTTTTTATTGTATCTTTAGAAATTTCTAACTCATATAAATGACCATTCCTTCTGACTTTTGTAGTGAAAGAGTTGATTATTTGTGTTTTGATCTATAAACTGATTCAATTACTTTAATATTTATTATTAATTCACTGTATTCTCAAAATTATTTTGCACTTACCAAAATGATTCTAGAGAAGCAAGCATATTTTCGAATATCAAATCACCCTTAAAAAAATTGACAAGCACACAATTTTGATACTCAACATTAAAAAAAAAAATTCTGGTTGAAAGTTGTCATTTTATTATTAAGAATAGTTTGTTTGTGTTGATTTCTCTCTTTTTCTTTGTTTTTTATTCAAATACATTGATGATTTTTTATTACTAGATGCATCCAGTGCTACTCCCTTTAAGTACAGGGTTTCCGTTGATATTCATCCATCTGTTCCCCTGAAGGTTCTATACACAGAGCCATAAATCCACGGACATTGTCCGATTCTTGGTCAAATACCTTACATTTTGTACATGACAGTTTAATTAATTAATTTCATTACATTTTCAACATTTGCAAAAATTGTGTAACATATGAAGTATATGTTATTATTTATTTGTTATGAATTGAAAGTATGCTATTGTTACATGACAGCACAGCCTGTAGTCATTTCACCAAAAGAATTCTGATAGATTCAGCTGCGATTATGCAAGTCATTTAGGCAATTTAATAGAAAATTATTTGATATTGTAAAGGTAACCTTATGTGTACAAAGCTTTTTAAGGCTAAAATACGTGTCAAAGCTAGATTAAAACAGCAGGACAGGAGTTAGAATTGAAAAATCAGACCTTTTTAATGATCTTCATTTTTATAAAGCTGTATTTGAAGAGCTTGTTTCCAACACCTCTTACATCCATTTTTGTTAAACTTAGAAAACAAGGAAAGTTTATTATGACATTTGTACGTTGTTATTTTGAATCAAGTTTGCATGCAAATTAGGTATAATGATGTACTTGTTTACAATATTATGTTTACGGAAATCAAACTAATCACAATTATTTTTTAAACTAATTACAATATTTCAAAAAAATGGATGTAAGAGGTTTTGTCAATGGACAACAAACAAAATAAATCAATTTCATAAATTAAGATCATATTTTCAGAGTAAAATGATGTGATTTATTAACTAAAACTTTCACATATATGTGGTAACACCTTTAAAGCCCAAAAATCACCATTTCCGCCACCCACCCACCCCATCCCCACCATTCAAAGGTATGCTCAGCTAAAACCGTCCGGAAAGTGCATAAAAATGCAATAGCAACAGAGTGGTTCACGCAAATTGCGGCATGTTCACAGGCTTATGATAGGTTGTAAATAACTTGGCAAAGGGTTCTATGTCATATCCCTTCCCCTCCAACCCCCATTACATACGCTTTCCTTTCCTTACTTGATTATAAAAACAATGTAATTTAACGGTTTCAGCATAATTTGTAAGTTTTCTTTCGTACATTGGCTTATGAATCTTGCTAATATACGGACCCTCCACATCCCCCACCCCGTTTTCACCCAACCCCAATCAAAAACAACAACAACAAGATACACATACAGTTAAAATGATATGGAATAAAAAAATAACATTATCAATTAAAATGATGAGTTAAATCCACTCTAAATTTGTGTTGATTGTAGACTGCCAAGAAGTATTAACAAAGTCTTCAAAGAAATATAGCATTGGCATTTCAAAGGACATACTAAAAGGATTGTCATCTTTTAAGAATGAAAATGAATTCAATTAACAAAAAGGTAATTTTTCATTAGTTATGGTCCAATAACAACAACAGGCATGGACATAAGAGGTTTTGTCACAAAACTATTTTGGATGTAAGAGGTTTTGGAAACAAAGTCAATTTTTGATTGACATTTTCAACAGATTATAGGCGGTTTTGCTACAAATCGTTATCATTGCTAGGAAGGTACGGTCAAGAACTATATGTTTCAGGTTCAAACTCAAATTCCATAAAAATGGACGTAAGAGGTTTTGGAATCGGGCTCTACATTTGTAGTTGTTGATTAATGAATAACGTTTTCATTAGGGGTGAATAGAAATCCAGAGTCTTAGATTTAATTTATCTTGTTCATCTTCTAATTTACAATTTTTTTAAGAATGTAAGTCTGATATTTGCAGCAGGAGTACCCATGTTTTGGGGAGTAGAGTGTAGTAAATTTGGAGACTGGTCTCTTAAACATTAGTTTTTCTGTTCAGTCATATGCATATTTTTGGTCATTTGACATATAAATAGAAATATTTCAAAAGTATTTTATGAAAAGTTACGAAACAATTTCGCAAATAAAACTAAAATCTTTTCTGTGATGTGATGAGATGGAGATGATGTAATGTCTGTATTTCATTATATTGAAATGAACCTGATTTGATAGTCTCCTTCAAAGACTCAATTACTTCTGAAGCTCTTTGCATGTCATCTATGAATAGATAAAACCACTCTCTTAATTCCAGAGACTTATTTTTAAGTCTAAAAGACTTCTGCTTCTGCTTCTGCTGGTATACTGTGCACAACGACCTATTGGGCTATCACGGCACAGTGTGCCGTGACTTGTTAAAATGACAAAGCGTTTGTGAGATTTAAAAATAATAAGTCTGTCAAAAAGACTTATTTCAAATAAATCCTGTAGATTGTAAAAAGAATTAACAATTGACTAAGAAAGCAGTTAATAAAGTGACGAGTGACTTACGTTTTAATCTAAAAGACTTACTTTCAAATCCAAAAATGTTTTGTCATTTTAACAAGTCTCCTTAGATTTAAAAATAAGTCTCTGGAATTTAGAGATACTTTGTTAAAGTCTAACTCAGTAAAACAGCCCAAACATTTAACAATGAAAACACCAAAAGTAAAATGAGGAACCACGCAACAATACAATACCATGTCACAGTGGAATACAAAAGCAATTCCACATGAACTAACGCAGGATTAAATTTCCGACAGTCAAGAAAAGTTAAAAATCAAATGCATTTTCCATATAAACCTGGCGATGATTCAATTAATCTACAAAAAACTGTTTGAAAGTTGATACCAAAAATGCTACCAGTGCAAGATGACTGGTAGAGAACTTTTATAATCAATACGTCCACGCCCAGAAAAGTCAGCACAATGTTTTGTTAATAACAAAGGGTTAAATTAGTCATCTTGTATCAAATGTACAAACTAGAGAGATAAAAATGGTTCTTCCATTGTATTATGAGAAACTGTCCAAACATGTGACTCAACACACCAAACACAAATTATTGGCGACACTATCTTGTCATATTTCTAATGTTTAAAAAAGGACTGTCATTTAATTGTTACAATTTTTGAGGAGATATGATCAAATAACATATTTCAAAAAGTAGAGTTATTTAGTCTCATTCACTTGATGTGTCTATGCACCTGCTGATCTATCAAATCAAATATTGTAACAAAACCCGTACATATACTTCTGGACATGACATTAATTCAAGTATCATTTATGAAGCACCTTACAAACCAGGTACATAGATGTTATGGATAAAAAATGTGATGACTCACCCAGAAAAGGGGGACTTTGTGACAGAACACTTTTCAAGAAACAGCTGAAAATAGCCAGCAAAAAATAAAGAAAATAATAAGCATTTCCAGCAGATATTCTGTTGTAAAATTTGATCACCTTGATCAATTTTAACAAGTAAGGTGTCATTTTAAAGCTTATAAAATGCTGCTACAGATGAAATGATAAAACCAAAATTGATATCACTTGCAAAGTCCCCCCTTTTAAGGTGAGCCATCACAAATGTCAATCCTACGAGTATTTCGTTTTTCAATCTTTAATAGGTTGAATAATAAAGTAAGTAAGGGGTAAATGGTGTTAAATGACAAAAAAAAGAAGA
>JXSR01S074415.1:16024-32764 GCA_000969725.1 Ophiothrix spiculata | reverse complement strand
TGGATTTTGTACTCAAACTATAAGTGCATAAACTACATAAAAGTATAAATTTTTAGAAGCGAATTTTTACCCTGAGCATGATGATTATATCAGTTTTTGACTAAAATGTCAATTTTGACATAAAATGCCATGCAACAAACATGTTTTTGCCCCAACAATTTCTGGAAAGCTTAACTAAAATTTGCATTCGTGAAATTTTGAACTTTTTTTGCTTTTTGAAATTTTGAAACAAATGTCTATAAGGGTTTTCTCAAATGTTTGATTTTTATCTCTTTTTTTTTAATTGCCAAAACTAGGCCAAAAGTTGCCATTTTGGTGGCAGCGGTGGGATTTTTTTTTACATTTTTTGACCTAACATGTAAGAGTAAATTCCTTCTTTCAGATAACCATAACCCACTAAAGATCAAAAACTATTTCCCTGAATCTTACTTCTATCAAAAATTACCATTTTACGCATTCGATCCTAGAATTCGAACCCTGGACCCATTGCATCCCAATTCAATGTTCAGAAGTACCAAACTACAGTTTTTATGACCATGGCCATATATCTCCCAGTTGTGATGTATATATTTTGACCTGATTTTTGTCTTAATTTTATAGCGTAGAATTTTGTATGATTTGGCAGTGTTAGGGCTATTAAATTTGATACCCAAGGTACTAAGAGAGATCTCTGCACCCTTTGGATGAAAAATACATGAGAGTGAATTGGCCAAGTCGGTTACACTGTTGAAAAAGTCTTCAGTTGGAAAACGAAAACTTGTAGAGTTTACCAATGTGATATTTTTGTAATGTTGTGCATGTGCATCTTGTTACCAAATTATGACGAATTTTGTGAACATAATGAAATTAATTAATAAAAAACAAACAAAAAAGAAAACAAACTGAAAAGACGCTTATATGAATATGTCAGCAATGAACGAACTGACAAATCGATAGACACACTTGATGATTCAATTCAACATGTTTCCTAATTGATTGAACTTCCTTAATATTGGTCGCCCTTGCTTATAACGGTAAAAGAAATAGGGTCAATTCATAGTTTTAAAATTTTCGATATTAAACATTTTGTCGTGACATCAAACTATGGATGGCCATATGTGTCAAAAAGATGTCAACAAGAGAAAGGTGTCTTAAAATTGATAATGGTGTCTATTACAACGAAAAGGGTGCCTGAAAATACCCAAAAGGGTGTGTAAAACCCATACAAGTGTCTTAACCAAAAATTTAAATGTAATCCGAATCAAGAATGGTGTCTATAACCAACAACACTTATGGCCGTCCATAGTTTGACGTCGTGACAAAATGTTTGATAGCAAAAATTTTGTTTGGAGGCCGACTATGAATTGACCCATATTTGTAATAAATAGATGGGCATAAGTCATAAACTGGTCCTATTTTTGGTTTCACATAAAAACATGGGTAAAACCTATGTCTATAAATCATAACTTATGATTGATACAGGAATTCAGTAACTCATGAACTTTACAACAGTTGATGTAAAGTAATGCTTACTACTTTAATCTTGAAAAAAAAAATCAATGGCAGTATTATAGCATTCTACTGCCCTCGTCAAAGTTAAAATTGAAATGTCGCTGTTACTCTTCTAAAGATGGCGCACAACATTAAGTGCATTCAGTCCAAGCAAGCAAGTCTGCCGATTTGTCTACTCTCTAAAATGGAAAGATTTACTTTTAAGTCTTATAGACTGTTATTAGTGATGAGACTTTTCAGAGATTTAAAATGTCTACTGACGGGATCGGCAAGCAAGTCTGTAGATTTGTCTATTTAGGTTTCTTTTTATTTATTGTCGGGGATTGTATATATATATATGAGTTGAGCAATAACGCTAACGGTCAACAAATGACAAAAGTGTTCAGGAGCCTGCGTCCCTAAATTCTTTAAATCAACTTTTATTCCTTTATTGCTCTCTTTGATCATGATAAGCAATAATGTTTTATGTCGCACTTTTTAAAACATTAATTTTATCAAACTTGGACGAATCGCATTTCAGGTTTAACAGAATTATCTTTCTTTTTAATTTTAATTGTTGACTGTTATTTTATTCTAACAATTTCTACGAATTATTTGTAACAGTCTCGTATATCCATTCGATGTAACGAGACACACGCGCATAGACTTCTGGGAAGCCTTTGACTCCGCATATTCCGTCTGAACCCCAGCTGATTACACCAACAAGATGCCAAACACCATTCCCATCATCACAGGCAAGCGGACCACCACTATCACCCTAAAAATAGAAAGCAAACGAACAAACAAACGTAATTACCTACAAATAAAGCCCTTATGGGTACGAGGAATCCATCTACTCAGGAAAATGAGAATCCTAACTATTTTTCAATCATATAAAGATAAATAGTTTCCACTGCCTTTGTGGGGACTCGAACCATGGATTATGGCAGGGGTTAGTTATGCATTACGAAGCGAGAGATCTACCGCTGAGCTATCAAGGCAGCGTTGAGATTGTGAACTAAAATCTAAAACATACACATTTGAATGCCGTATTTTTCTTTTGTTTACATAAAAATTGCAATTTTTGCCTCATTGGAATGCTCAATTTGTAAGTAAATTATGCGAATGCGTATATCAGACAAAATGTAGATAATGTAAATACTTAAAACAGGCAATTAACGGCTCAAACAGGGCAAACTCAGAGTCGTAATTCACGTCCGGATTTTCGAGCAAAACAACTCGGGTTTGTTACATTATCATTTAAAATCAATTCAACATATTTATAAAATATTGTTTGTAATTCAATAAGAAGTATCAAGCGTACAATCTGTCAAAATTTGAAACCAGTCGAATTGATCGAACATCATGAAATTATGAGGTTTCGGCGAAAAAGGGTCAACTTTTTCGAAGTAGTCTTTAGGCGTCATTTTGACCTTGATAATGGACGTAAAATCACTAATAAAGTTCCATGTATAAACTAGAGACTCTATTCAATATGTATGCCAAAAATTGTAAGTGGGTAAAAACTTGTAGTAAACATGACATTCAGCCATGCGAGACGTTTTTAGGGACTGTAGCCTTAACTAGGGATGTCCATCAAATTTTATAAACTTTTAAATACATTTGGAATGTCTTTCATTCGAAAGATCCTCAAATTTCCTTTAAAATGAGGGGTCAATCATAATCTAATGTTCAAAATTAAGAAAGTTACAGCGAAAAATGTGTTGTTTGAAATGACAGAAAAAAGTTACCCTCCAGCGTGGGCAACACTCTACTGGGACTTGGAGCACAATTGGGTGATTTAAATTTTTTAGAAAAAATTTGACTTGTTGTTTTGAATTTTTTCACTCTATATTGAGCTAATATGCAAAATAGAATGTAAAATGGCATGTAAAAGTTTTCAAGACAATTTAAAATAAATTTCTATGCCAATTATAGCATTAAATGTTGCCAGTTTTGTCACCCAATTAAGCCACCCAAGCTCAATTGAAAAAAACACAAAATTTGGTTGGAGCTTTTTTGTCGAGAGTTGTAATTTTTTATCAAACGGCAATGTCACCATTGTATTAAGCTGGTGATATTGAATGGCTACAATCCAACATTAGAGGCTAAGATCTCTGAAGGAAGTGTTGTTTTGAAATGTTTTATTTCAAGTTTTTGCTGTTGAATTCGGAAGCATAAAGTCAAAAGGTGACTCATATTTGCCCTCAAATTTCACTTTTTTAACTTTGACAATACAGCAAACAAATATAGTAGAGAAATAAAAAATTTCACTTTTTTTAACTTTGACAATACAGCAAACAAATAGAGTAGAGAATTAAATTACTTTCTAAACTACAATAATCATGTGAAAGTAGTAACCTCGGTGATTGCAAAACTAAGAAATTTTGACTTGAATTGGCCATGTCACATTTGGGCTGTTATTAATGTAAAATTAACTTGCAAATGGATGCCAACTTTTTCAGAAAAAAGCGCCCTCACCTCACTAGCCATCAATGTATGATAGATTAATACTCTATGTGTAACGAGGTATAAACCTTTACTCACTCAATCTTTAATCGTACAGAAAAAGCCCAGTCATACTATCATAGTTAATTTCCTACAATATTTCACTTTCAACATTCTTATTATATACTCAAATGACTTTTTAAAAATGTTATCATATTATTAGATCCTTGAGTTTGCGGAATAATACGACCAACGATTGTGTTTGTGATCATGTTCTTGGGCAAGATAATGTATTTTATTCCTTAACCATAGATTACCTAATTGAGGGGTAGGCAGGCCCGTAGCCAGGGGGCTGCGGATTTTTAAAAAGTGGACCTTTTGGAGGAAAAATTTTCATTTTGGTCGACCCTAAAGTAATTTTAGCAGTTTTCCTAGCATTTTGAGTAATATTTTTTATTAAAAACGGCCTACATTTACTTGTTTTGGTGCTTTAGGTGTTCTTTTAGTGGTCATTTAGGGTATTTTTGTGGACCTTTTTTGTACATTGTCAAATTGGGGGGGGGGGGGTGCGACGGCCCCACCGCACACCCCCCCCCTGGCTACGGGTTTGGGGGTAGGAAGGGATGATGCCACCCCTACGGGTTCCTCTTTCCATAACGTAAAAGAAACTTATCCTGAGCATTCATAAGTTTTGATCGTGTTCCTAAAAAAAAATCGGGGATAACCCTACTGATGAACATGTTTTAAACCGTCAAAGGTCGGGTGTACAGGGCGCCGATTGAAAAAAAGAAGAAAATATTTGCATTCTATGAAGTTGAAACGTAAAGGATATTTTGAAATTGCCATTTTCCTTACTTATAAACACCAGGTAAAGTTTTACTATTTATCCCCCAAATCGGAATTTTAATGTCTTTCGTTTTTATAACGTCATAATAATGTAATGCCTGATTTTGTTTCTTCATGATGGGACTTCAAACTTTAATATTGTAATAAATAACGACACTTTTCGGGTACCAATATCAAAGATTACATGGATCTTCCTTCGCACAGTAAGTTAAAGGAAGTGACTGCATGGGGTAGACGATGGTTTAATGCTGATGCTCCCTTCATACATTGTGACAGCTGACCGTATTCAAGTTGTAAGGTTTTAGATAGGAACTTTTATTTATATCTTGTCATTTCATATCCTGCAGATTTTACGAGATAGATGAGGGCCATATCTTGGGTTACTATCTTCAACATACAAAACTATATCAAAGTGGCAACTCTGAAAAGGTAAGAGCTTAACTATAGAATCGGACTTAACACATTTGGGTAATCATTGATTAATTAATACCTTTGCAAAGGGTAAATAATTCGTAATTACAAAAATAAAAACGTGCAAGATATATACTTTTAGTAAAGTAGCAAAGTAACCACACGTCCAATTTATTTACTTTTGTTCTAGAAAGTTGCATGTGCAAGAAAACACCTTTCATTATAGAAAAGACAGACTCCGTGTTTATATTTATAAGGTAAGATTATTAAATGTATTGGTTATTACGAGTGTTTCTTAATAATTTATATTTTGCAGGCTACGGAAACCGACCATTACCCACAATTCATTGCAATCTGTTTCCACTAATAAGGTTACCACTGGTGGCGCATTTTTGTCCGAGTATAGAATTCCATTTGCAAAAATTACACATTAATCTTAGCGGTACATTTATTTTCGCGCTAATCCCATTTTGCGCGAAAAATACCACTTATAAAAAATACAGTAGGCTGCTCACCGAAAGTCTGCCTTTGTTTTACATCTTAATCATGTTAATCACCTTCATACATCTTAATCATCTTGCTTTGACAAATTAATCGTGTAGAATATAAAGCGAAGAGATTGATACAAGGGGGTAAGCCTAAAAGGGCTCTTCTTTTTTCACAAGGGATTGAGTAATAATTTTTGGTGGGTCAAATTGACTCGCATATGTGCTTGTGCTTGTTGGCTAGTCTATTGCAAAATGTGAGAATTCAACTTTTTTATGACTTACACTGCAAGTACCGGGTGTTGAACAAATCATGTTGTCAGTTAAATCATCATAGGGATATCCAACGTCCACACAGGAGGAGTGCGAAATGAGTTCAGTTGGCAACTCTTGGAGGTCATCAGCCGGTTCTCCTGATTATAAATTTAGGAAACGAATTATTATTAAACATGTTAAATCGAAATTATGACAATTAGAATGTTTCATAAAACGTCATAAAAATGGAAGCAATATTAATATTTTAATGATTGTTCTATGCAATTGGAATATACTAGGATGGAAATCATTGAAACATTATAAAATGTTCTATTTACAATATATGCCTACGGGCGAAAATGTAACAACCAACAACCGTAAAAGTCGTTGAAATCATTTACATCTTCATTATTCCGTAATGTTGTAAGTCAACATTCGCATAGTAAACAGTGGTGGGTTAGACCATGGTCACAATATTTATACTCTATAAACCTTGAAGTACGCAACAAGCAATCAGACTCTGTTACGAAATACATAACATATCCCGTGTATTCTACAACATTGCGAACTGGTGATTTGTATTGTGTAAGAGTAATAGTAATGATTGATTAGGATTGATCAAGACCAAATCACTGCGTATTAATATTTTTGTACTTGAATCGTTACTGTCATGATGTTGTTATTATTTTTGGCTAATTTTGTTGCTACCGCATGGACAAACCTTGAATATAAGTTTATTTGAATAAGCAAGATTGGATATGTTGTTATGATTCAAAAAAATACGGACTAATTTACTTCCCCGGATGGTCATATTGGTTTTTGTGCGTTACTCGACTGCTTGTTGCATACTTCAAGATTTTACAGATTATAGTACGAACAGTTACGAACAGTGTTTAGTCTGTCTAAAAGGACCACTGGCAGTAAGCGAAGCGAGAAGCGAGGGTGTCGCTCATTGCCCGTGGTCGGACTAAACACTGTTCGTAACTGTTCGTAAGATGTATTGTGACCATAATCTGTCAGTGATAGTAAAGGTGATATGTGTTGATATCATAAGTTTTTAAATTCTATTCACATAAAAAAGTAAAAATATTTTTATGGTATGGCTTTAAGAATTTCAACGTTTTTCGACTATACAGTATTATAATGCATGCTGAGTAGTTCGCCAAGTATAAACTATTTGCAACAACACGAGGAGAACCATTCGCAACGGGGAACCAACGGAGCAAAAATAGCAAACGATTTCTTGACCAAGGAAGAAAGAAAACCTGGGGCTCGAACCAGTAGGGGAAGGTGGGGTGAGTTGGCCCACCACGAGTTTCTACTCACGTGACCTAGGGAGAATTATGTTACTGGTGATTGTTGGTCATATATAATGCATCAAATTTAGCATAAAATTTACAAAACCCAGCTCATCTCTTTGTGTGAGTTATCAGTAAAACGAGTTTTTGAGTTACTTAAGTAAACTTTTTTAGCAAACGTAATTTTGTACTAGTGTCAAGATATTACTTCGCTGGTCCAAGTTATTATTATTGATTACGAGCTATGGTATACATGTCCAACATATCATAGGATCAAATCCACTTTATCCTTTGTTTTTTAGTTTACCATGAGGTTAAGTCAAAACTGGGACTACGGGGCGAGTTGGCCCCCTACCACATGGGGTAAGTTGGCCCTATGGCGAATTTTCTCAAGATGGTATGATAACCTTCTCAGACTCTAGCACAGTAACATTTATGACGTTTTAACACGATTTTAATTCTAAACAAGTAAATAGGTGCGTATAACAAGACGCAAGGAGTCTCAAATGAAACTGGTAGGCCTATATTGCATATATTGCATGCAGATAACACTGTACAGTAGGTCACAACGTATCTTTTTAAAAGATCGATATTGTATTAATTTATTATGGCATTTCATCTCATAAGGACATTTTTGTATGCAGAACATTCCTGTGCTTCACTTAACAAAACATAATGTATGAAATGTGTCACGGTAAAATGAGTACGACTCTTCTTTTGTTAATGGGGCCAACTCACCGCACTGGGTGGGCATACTTACCCCGCATGCCGGGTAAGTTGGCCCTATTGACAACATTTTTTATTTTTTTAATTATTTAAATACGATAAGCCGCAGAGTCTTTATATTTACATAAAACATAGCTTGGGTACATATCTATCTTGTGTTAACAGGAATATTCTTCTATACCTTAACCTCTCCAATACAGGGGCGTTCAAACAAAAGGGGCCAACTCACCCCATCCTCCCCTAACTTATATATTATGGTAACGTGTTTAGCCGCTAAAACATGCTCCCCTCCTGTATAAAATTGCACGTAAAGTAATGACACTTCGAATAATTCTTAGAATTACATGTAACAATATCAATTGATACAAAATACTGTTATGTTACATACCTCTGGCTTGAAGATAACCCCATCCAATGACATGGCAGGATCCACTTGGATAGGTATCCAGCTCCTCCTGAGTGATGCCGAAGCATATTGGACTGACATAGTCGCTGTATGTCACAGGAGAATCTAGTTTCAGAAGAGCGATATCATGATCATAAATATGGCCCGAATATTCATTATAATTCGGATGGGGAAATGAAGTCACTGTAGATCCTTGATGACTGGCCGATGTTGAATTTCTGCTTATGTCACCAAACACCAATTTATCTGCATATGCGCTGAAAAGAAGATTGAGGAAAACCTGTTTTCTCGATTTGACAAAGTAAGTAGTTTTGTGTCGGTGTAATGAGACTGAGTGTCTCCCATAACCAGGGTGTCTCCCATAACCAGGATCAGGAGTCCGGGTCTAATTGAACTACACGGAATAAGTCGCAATCAATGATTTATTGATCGCACATGAACAAGTACGTTCTACACAAGTGAATAGTAGCTAGGACACTCAGTCACACGGACGCTGTATTTCATTACACCTGTACCAGGTAGAGAAACCACGCTATATAGATATGAAAAGGCTTTGTCTAGTTCTAGTTCTGGTCCCGGTGTAGCAGGAATGTAAGTCCCCCGTTCTTATTGTGCAGTAAATTATAGGCTAACAACTCTCAAGCACATTAGTTTCAGTTTTGCTCCGTTTGGGTCTATGGAAGGCGGAAATACCATTTCAGGGGGGCTAAAATTCCTTTCACATCGGTACTTCGAAACTCCCCATTGTCAGGACAAATGTTGAAATCTAGTATTTATTGGCTGAAACGCACTTGAGACTATTATAATACCTTATTTATGATACTGGTTGCGATTTCACGTACAGCTATGACTCTTCTGTTCATAGAAACGGATGGCTTAACGTGCGCTCTGAAGGACAACAATTTTTCATGACTTTGTGTTCAGGAGCGGAAGACCTAGAATTTCTGACCTAAATCTCTTACCTAACTAAATAAATGACTCACTGAAAATTCCGAGATTCGATTTCGTCATGTGTTCTCATCGGCAATCCTTCAATGATCAAAGTAAATTTCACATACCTGCAGTGAGCTGCCGTGATGGCCCACTCTTCATTGATCAATGATGCTCCACACTTGAAGTTTCCATCCTGGTCCACCATGTACCCTGCCCATGGCCATTCACCATGGTCAGCATCTTGTCCGCCAACAATACGGCTTTCAGGCAAACGTTTACTGCACGCACCTGTATTGAGCATGTCTGATTTTGGGTCTGCTGTTGTGAAATTGAAATTACGACTGCTTAATCCAAATTCGGAATATTGGGAACATCAGCACTGATGTATATACATGTGATTATTAGGGTTATTATAAAACAAAGCTCTAAGACCCAAGACTCTTAAGACCAATATAAAGACATGGCCCGTATTCCAGAAAGGTGTTTAGCTAAACCATGGTTTAACTGAACTTCAACTGTGCAGGAATGATACGCCCCGTTGCAGAGCTCAAGCTGAACATTTCAATGAGCCGGGCTGACGGTAGAATTAAAACCGTGCTTTAGCTAAACACCTTTCTGGAAAACGGGCCTATATAATTTCAGATTGTGTTAGCGTTAACTGACTTTAACTAACGATGACGGGCGTATAATTCAAAACTGCAATCCGCAGGTCTACGTTGCTTGTCGTTACCCTTAAGTCGTCAAAATGTAAATGCACCTTTAAGGTGTGTTTACCCTGTGTCTTAGGGTAACGACTAAGGGTAACGAACTCTCAACTAAAAACTTGCAACTGAAAGCGACTGATAGTAACGAAAGTGTGCGTAGCTAGCGGATTATGTGAGACATAACTGATTTTAACTAACAATGACTGGCGGAAAATTCAAAACTGCAATCCACAAGTCTAACGAAAACTCGTACTAAAAAAAAGACCATTTCATCATAAAACAAAGACCTTTATTATAATTTACAGTAGAAGGTATGTGTTTCACCTTTATTGTAATTTACAGTAGGAGGCATGTGTTTCATAGTTAAGTTTTCGATTTATAGACGAACGGTCTGTGTTTTATAGTTATGGTATTCGTTTTATAGTAAAAGGAGTTATTTATTTTATGACAGTAGGGTCTTTGTTTCATGGTAGAAGGGTGTTTGTTTTATAGTTGAGGTCTTTGTTTTATAGTTGAGGTTTTATTTTACGGTGGGAGGGTCTTTTATCTTTTTTTCATAGTACACATAAAATGATATTGACTCAAAACTTTTTTTTTTGTCTTTATATATTTATTCCCTGTGCTTAGGTCTGGTGGTTTGGAAAAAGGAGTCCATTTGTCCCTGTAGTGACCCATTTTAGCAGAAGTGGGGTCACTACGGGGATAAATTGACTCATTTTTAACAAGTTTTTAGTCAATATTATTTTCTGTGCAGAGGGGTCTTTATTTTATATAAATCTAAGGGTCTTTGGTCTTAGTTCTCTGTTTGATAGTCGCATAATTATCCATTTCTGTTATTGACTAATCTATTTTTAAAGCATTCCTATACCTCAATACCCACAATCGCTGGTCTCCATCACTAAAAAATTGTGTATTAACCCTAACCTCGAAAAGGGAAGGGTGGTGAAAAATGCGCGTTTTCACCCGGATTCGAACCAGGGACCTCCCGTTTCCCAAGCGAGTAATACCCGTAGAAAGCCACCGCGGAGACGCTGCCCGGCCAGCGATTTGGTCCCTGCGTATAAAGTAAGATATTTTACTGTATTTACACATAAAAAAAACAAAGTGAGTCATTTGACTCACTTGAGCCATAGTGTGTCAGTACACGGACAAAATGACTCGCGTTTGCACATTTGTTGACTCGCGTTTGCACATTTGTTGACTCGCGTTTGCACATTTGTTGAGTCACTTTGTCCGTGTACTGACACACTATGTCTCCCCGTCTGTGACGTATCTGGACTTTTTCGTGATTTTCTAAAGTGAGATTTAGTGAGATCTGGTTCTGTTAGGGTTAAGTTTAAATCAATTACATTTGAATTTTGCTATAATGCAAATATATTGCATGCCCAGCAAAGCTCACGCTTAATGTGCAACAATGTGATCTTCATCAAGGAGGTGGTCCTCGGTAATATCATTATTTTAGCAAAAAATAGGCGTTTTTAGCCAAAATAAACATCATTTATCCGAAAAAAAAGAATGTTTTTTCAAAATTATTTCCCCCTGAAATTTGTCTTGGCCCCCCCGTTTGCCCCCCCCCCAGAATTGAGATGCTGATGGGCATTAAAGAGTAGGAATGTTGAAAGACGGATTTAATCACGGGGACGGATGCTAGTTATCTGCTGATGTTTTCCCAAAAATATTCTTTTTGAAAGTAACACAATTTGAACACAAAATTCTCAGTTTTAAGTGCCTTGGACGAAACCGATGTATTGCTGTTTTTACATATGACCACATTTCGTGCCACCTGTTTAAGTATGTTGAAAATGTTTTACAAACATTTCAACATACATGATATATTTCAAAGAATGATACGAAAAAAATCAGCTACTGTCTGGCCAAGACATGCACTGTAATACCGTATTTCGGTTAATTATTTATTGAAATAGAGTTTCCACATAATTTATCAACCCGTCTTGAAAATGCTACCTACCAAGGTAATTAATTAAATACTGCAATATAATGTATTTGGTATTCAATTATATTCATACACTCCGCGTGTGCTGCGCGTTTCACCTAGCCAATCAGAACGCAAGAATATAAAGTACGTGGAGTGCAGTGGATTTTCACAATATACTGCGCTTGTTGCGTTCCGATTTGCGTGGTGGGCGTTGAGTGCGTATGAATGTTTCATTGTTTTTGTCGGTGATTATTTATATAGTTTAGAGAAGTTTTTGATTTTGATAGTTATAGTCATATTTAAGGCCTTATTTCTTTTCACAAAAGATGCAATATTATTTTTCTGTCGTGTATGAATTAGATTAATAATTTGCATTCCATAATGCTCGTAAAATGAGACAAAATCAATGCACTTGCGGAAAATTTTGATTGCAGTCCAATGCACTCGGGCCCTACGGGCCTCGTGAATTGGATGCATCAAAATTGACCGCACGTGAATTGATTTTGTCTCATTTCACTCGCGTATGAAATGCGCATTTATTAACCTATAATTTATACTTAATTTATGAGGCTATGTTTGTTTCTGTAAACGACTAATTGTCACTCCATCAACTTTAGTTGCGCTTGAAACAGAAAAAAAATAATGAACAAAACATTTTTGAATCGGTATTTCAAAAAAGCATTACATACATAATTATATCATGGTTTCTTAAATTCAGAATTTGAGCTTAGACAAGATAAAAGAACTACCATAAAGTGTGTTTAGCATAAAAGTACCTTTTATTCACCGATAGCAAATTAAAAATAAGCAATAAAGAACTAAAAAGAGTTATAAACGCGATAAAACAGGAGTCAAAAATTCACTACCTATAAGCTTTGATACAAAACAAATGCTTTTAAACATTTTCAATCTATGAAAAATAAAGAAAGTAAGATATTTTACTGTATTTACACATAAAAAAACCAAAGTGAGTCATTTGACTCACTTGAGCCATAGTGTGTCAGTACACGGACAAAATGACTCGCGTTTGCACATTTGTTGAGTCACTTTGTCCGTGTACTGACACACTATGTCTCAAATGACTCACTTTTTCTGTATAGATAAAAGAAAGTTGATAATAATTACAATAAAATAGCTTGGGTAAACAACACACCAAACAAAAATAGACCACTTTCGTGTGTCCCATAATGCATCTTGAAAGTACCACAAATACGGGACCTTGTGACGTATCTTGCTCAGTCTACCATATTTGAAGTTCTGCGCATTGCGCACAACTCGACTGCGCAAGGTACGTCACAAGGTCCCGTATTTGTGGTACTTTCAAGATGCATTAAGGGACATACGAAAGTCGTCTATTCTTTGGACAGTGTAAACAAAAATGCAAAATGCAGGGCCCCATTGTTTGCAAATGTATTTCCTAACCAGTAGTTTTGTTTACAATTTACAATAAAGTTTTGTTTTGTTTTTAAGTTTTTCATTCATTTTGGAACGAACGTCTGAGCAGTTTCTTAATAAACGGTATCTTAAAAATCTAGAGAACTGTGTACTACGAGGCTTGTACTTTACTGGGTATTTATTATATTTGAAACTACAGATAATACCATATGTACATGCTGGAAATCCAACTCTCTAAATGTAAAATATATAATATAAAATCTAAAAATGTGAGCCAATATAAGCCAATACATATTAAAATATATGTAATGTTGTAACATTTGTTTGGTTCAATTATATATAATAAAATCACTGACATCCCTTAAAACAAGAAATTCTAACATGCAAAAAACGCTCTGATTTCTATTTCTCTTTTGTTTTGGGGAGGTTACTTATATAAAGTTGCCACCACATATTTTTTTTTCATTTTGAAACAGAATAAATGAAGTATAAATTACCATATACGCAAAAAGAATACTTTTTGTCAAGATTTATCAGTCTCCAGTCAGCTCTCATAAAAAAATATAAATTGAACAAAACCAGTAAAATGTTACTCGGGATATTACTTTTAAAATAACTGTGTAAGCTTTAGCATGTTTAAAGGACTTTTAGTCGATTAGACATAATTTACTCTATAGTATATACTCCAATACTGTCAATGACTCGGAATACATCGAGTGACATTTTATGCAACAAATTGACGTACCAGTAATGTGCTTAAACATGTACCAACACCTCTGCCAACTTCATAGTTGAACTCAATGGAGGGGACATTAATTAGACGTCTGTACATTTCTTTACTTTATTAATGTAAATTTAGATATTTTGTTATCTATGTTTGTATTATTAATAAACTTCAATTGCGTGGTTTATCGTGATTTGGGCCCCCTCTTGACTTCCAATGTTGTCTTGTAAAGTTTTGTCTTTATCATTATACAAAATGAATGATATATCTGCATTGGTTGTACACAGGAAAAGTTTAACCACTGGTAAGCTGAGTTTGTTGTCTATATTGAAAAGATCCACAATCGTGTAGCATTCCAAAAGCTCAGACGATTATGTCAAGATGAAGATCATGCTATTTACATGCTGAAGTACGCTGTAGTTAATATCACGAAGCACTTCCCGTATGATTTAAGTCGCGATATCATCTGTTTGAATCAAAAAGATAAAGAGAATCGTGGTTACGACACAAAACCATTGCGGCGCAAATTAGATGACGCAGAAGTAATTATCGGTAAAACATTCCAATATTTCATGTATCTACGAAATTAAATATACAACTTTACAAATGACTTGATGTTAAGTCATCGTAATCACTATCACGACGGAGCGTTAAATCTTCAAATCCAGTTTCACGAATTAGAGCGTCGGAGTATCAATTAATTTATTTAGGATACCCTTTGTACATATATCTATCATATCATGAAGGTTACCAGATAGACGATTAGAATTTTTAATGATATGAGTTATATAACATCAATAAAACGAGTTATATAAATAGCGGACGCTTCATTCAATTACACCAGGAATAATCAAATTCTATCGGCTGGTATACATATACAACTTGTCCCATTATTAATGCAACGAGCAAATAGAAAAAAATACTAGAACTTTATTGTCTCTAGAGAGACAGGGACCCTGCCAATTGCCATCTTTTGTGTGTTGAATAAATCTGCTATCTTGTACTAGGAAAGGTCAGACAAGGGGTCACCGTTGATACTTTTGATGGCTGGTCTAAGACGAACAATTTGACACCTTAACCTTTGAAACTGGACAAATTTAAAAATTTGACCTTTCTTTTGACATTAGACCCCTAAGGAAAAGTCGGACAACAGGCTGACCATTGACACTTTGATCGCTGGTCCAAGACAACGTCGAGCTCGATATTTCTAAAACTCATAGCGAGACCAATATCTTTGAGTATCATGCGAAAAAATCCATCCAATTTTATCATTATTATGTTCAAAATCTGATATTTTGTATCCTGACCGATATCCCTGTCCGATTTTTTTGGAAATCGGACAGCTCAGAACATAATAATAGTTGCCAAAAATTCAAATCATAGTAATATATGTTTTTGAAAGTGGAGTAATTACTCTACAACATGCTTTTTGTCCTGTTCAATTTTGCTGCAACCAATTAGAGCACAATCAATCCAAACAAATCTTACCGAACATGTACCTAACATAAAGTTCATCTTTAACTGAAAACAGTTTGTTTCTGCATGGTGAAAATTTATGTTAGACGAATTTTGATCATTTTGCGTACTTCTCCTTTTTTACCCAAAAATGTGCAAAAATCACCATTTTTTGAATAGCCTATATTTTGTTCAGATTGTCTAATTTTGGTATTAAAGGATACAGAAAAACATGTTTAAAAATTCTGTTCGACAGATTTTTGAAATACTTCATATTTTTTACAACGTAATTACTGTTTGATTATATTTTGACTTAGAAACCATTTTGACATTTTTGCTAATTTAACAGAAAATTCAAGGCCAATCACCAAAATGTCATCTTAAATGTATGTAAACTATGGTTAAAGATAACTTCTGTAACATTTTGTCTGGAAATAAATCAATGAATCAGTTATAATTAATATTTCTTAATTATGGACTAATTTTAAAGGCACTAGTATTCTGTTAGCAATTTACATCTATTGTATTTTCAAGACCATTGGTTACCCGAATGGTTTAGCATTGCTCACAACACTATTCATACACTCATTACACGTAATCAATGGTGTGTGTTTAAAGGACTTTCATCATTCAGTTGACACATTCTGTAAACGCACCACTGATTGGCTTAATATTTGGCCTCGTCAGCAATTTCCTACTTTCGACCAATATAAAAAAAACCCTTTCATGTGATAGCTATCTCAGCTTCCAGTAAACCAATGAACTTGAAATGTTTAACATATAAGGGGCTGCCCTTGGCTAATATATATTTAAAATATCAAACTGGTACTGCGTAACATAATGATATTATAGTCATTTAAAATTAGGAAAAATAAGACCTGTTCCACTGCATGAATGCAAATCCTTTTACCTCATACCATGAATGGAAAGACCCAAAACTTGTAACGAGGCGCCCTTGCTTAAAACATATACTATAGTCTATTATACTATTATAACGTTTGCTCAAAGCTGTGCTCTGTTTTCTCTAAAGAAAAGTTCAAAAGTTCGTTGAGTTTTTATTGGGACACCCTGCATATATAGATTTTCCTAGAGTTTTTCAAACATTTTCGTTTATTTTCATTCTATTAATAATAAACAATTTCAATTTCGTTCCAAAAAAATTCCGACCAAAAATCGAGTTCAATTTGAACAAGAATAAGAACATCCCAACTCAAATAGCTCCCTTCTGTTAAGTTCGGTAAAATATAA